>CAXKVY010007535.1:0-2500 GCA_964058915.1 Tetropium fuscum | reverse complement strand
TAATCCAAACTAGCGGAACCCAATCCAAACTAGCAGCACCCAATCCAAACTAGCAGCACCCAATTCAAACTAGCAGCACCCAATCCAACTCCAAAGGTTGGTAGAAGAACAGTCCGACTGGATAAAATACGGTCTCTTTCTGATTCAAATCGCCGCCGATTTCATCATCAATTGGAATTGACGTTAAAAAGATCAAGATAACAAATCACTCTACAAGAGTCACTGCTGTTTCAACTTTAGCCAAAACATGAATTGGTGAACAACAATTAATTAAAATCACAGGACATGGAAGTAGTCACTTAATAAAACCATATCTGCAGATAGATTTGTCACCATCAGGAAATAATTGCTGCAATGAGGTCTCCTTCAACTTCTGTAAAGTCAAGTCATGAAGAACGAGCCACAGCTTCCAATCAACTTCCTGACATAGTTTATAATAATTGCGTTTTTCATATAAACAATAATTATAATAGTCAAAATTACATAAATAATTTAATGTTAATATTTGAATGTTTTCTCATTTTTTAGCTACCTGAATTAAAAACTAAAATCTGATTCTTTTTATTACAACAGACAAGGAATAGTTGAGAATTCTCTATTTATTTGATTTTGGTATAGATTCATGAACATATTCTTAGCCTATAAATTCTTAATTTCTACCTATTGTATTTGCATGGAAATACCAGTTTACAATATAACATATTATATTATTCTATTTTATATCAACTTTGGGATTTTTAGCTTATAAATTCTTAATTTCTATTCGTTGTACTTGCACGAAAATACCAGTTTAGAACGTAGAATATTATATTCTAACATTTTATATCAATTATGGGTTACTACAAGTGATAGATAGTAGTAGTATAATTTAACAATTTTTTATAGGTTTCATATTATAATAGATGCAGTTTGAGCACCAATGGATTCTTAGCTTATAAATTCCTAATTTCTACTTACTGTAGTTGCACGAAAATATCAGTTAAGAACCTAGTATATCTATCATTCTATCATTTTATATCAATTTTTGGTTACAAGTGGTAGATTTACAATTTTATCAGTTTTTCATATGGGTACATATATAGATTTAGTGTGCTTTGCAGTTTTGTCAACAATGGCTTCTCAGCCTATAAGATGCTGATTTTTTACTTATTGTAGTTGCACGGAAATACCATTTTACAATGTAGCATATTATATTCTTCAATTTTTTAGCAATTTTGGGCTACTACAAGTGGTAGAAAATTAAAATTTATTAGTTCTCTACTCGTATATAGATCCATGAACAGGTTTAGTTTCGTCAACAATGGATTCTAAGCTTTTAAATTGTTGTTTTCTACTGATTGTAGTAGGACAAAAACACCATTTTAGAACGCAAAATATTATATTCTTTTATACTTACTTAGAGCTACTACGTACAAGTGTTAGAAAATTATAATTTTAATGGTTTTTCATAAAGGGAGGTACATAACAGATTTAGTTTGCGTCACAGATTCGGCAGTGATTTTAGTCTATAAATTGTTGATTTTTATCTTTTTTTCATACGCGCTTTATTGCACAGCATTCGTAACCAGTGTCAGCGAATCATAGGCGGCTGTGATCATTGTATTTTGACAGTACAAGACGTCAGCAAAAACTCGTGTTTAGTAGTAAAAAAGAATATTATGCAGTCAAAATGAACGCAAACTTTTTTGTTTTAAAAATGTATCGATTTGAAAATCATGCTGTATGTAAAATAAACATAAAATTATCTAATGTCATCGTATTCATGTCGTAATCAGTCATCGTATCATGTCTTATTTATCCGCATTAATAGAAGCTTGCGGTTGCTATTTAAAAGAAGAAAATTTGTTTCGAGTTTGTTCAGGAATATTTGCTTTTAAATTAACTACTCAAAATTGAAAGTGCTAAATGGAAAAATGTTGAACAAAATAGTGTCTACATATTACATATATTTCATTAAACATAGATATGCAATTCAAAGTCTTTTTCCCCTTCAAGAAGAAAGTAGGTGTCCGGAAATACAGAAAACATCTTAACTATGTAATTTAAATTTATCAAAAGTAAATAAAGAAATAAAAACCGGGCAAGTGCGAGTCGGACTGCACGAAGGGTTCCTTACCATTATCTATAAAAACGTCAAAAAAAAACATATCTGTTGTATGGGAGCCCCACTTAAATATTTATTTTATTCTGGTTTAACGTCTACCTGTTGCAGTTATCAATATCGAGCAAAAGAAATCACGTTTGTTGTATGGGACTCCCCGTTAAATATTTCTTTTATTTTAATTTAATTATTTATTTTTGAAGTGAATATATAACTAAATATTCTGTGAATATTTCTAGCGTCTACCTGTTGCCGTTATCAATATCTAGCAAAAACGAGCATTTTGAATGCAAACGTGAATTTTTTACGTTTGTTGTATGGGAGCCCCCTTAAATATTTATTTTATTGTGTTTTTAGTATTTGTTGTTATAGCGGCAATAGAAATACATCATCTGTGAA
>CAXKVY010007533.1:0-18641 GCA_964058915.1 Tetropium fuscum | reverse complement strand
CATGTAGTATAACAAAATATTGATCACACTACATATCTTTCGTCATATTATAAAACAATTGGATGGTGAATGTGATGCAGAATAATCTTTCCCATTCAAATATTACGGATCCATTTTACACGTTCCTCGGTCGTGTCACATCGGTATCATTGGCATTCATTGAATGCCTAAATTGCCTAATACCATCGAACGTTTTGTGGTAGAGTGGGGTCAATAATAATTATTCTTGAAATAGAAGTAATACAGTTAGTCTTTAATTTAGTGTATTATTTTGATGCGTTTTGTGTTAAAATTGATTAGTTATTAGTATTCTATGAAAACATAACTACTTGTTGAATGAAAGCGCCTTTAGAGTGACGATTTTAGCTTGCTGTAAGTAAAGTTATACTGCCCCGATCTCCCATTGCGGCAAATGTGGGTATCCTTTGAAATTTTTTTATGTCTCATAGTTCGATGTTACAAACAGTACAAAAATTTATTCATGAACCTGACAGCATATTTATTTCCTTTTCCTGAAGAGCTAATTTAGAATATCTCTCGCATTATAAACCAAACCTGATTGATTTACTTCTCTTGAAGCAGCTACGTCAAAATGTTCTAATATATTATTTGCAATTCTTTTTTTGTTGGCCAAAGAATTTTCGACGTTGAATGCTGCTTAATTTTCAATATACCAGCTCCTGAATCTGCTAGAAAAGACAGTTGAGCGCCGGAAGTAATGTGCAGTATAGTATTATAACCGTCAGCATTTGGTACAGCAAGATGTTTTGCAATTAATTTTGGTAAATATCGAAATATATTTGTACCAACCTAAAGATTCTACTCCACATTTGCTATTATTATAGCTTTGTATTTTGTAGCTGAAGGTTGACATATTTTCGACCATTTTCTCCTATGTGTTCTCTGTAATAAGAAATATTGTTATTTACGACCACAAAACTGTTCACGGATCTGTCAAAATTCCTCATAAATAACGTATCAGTTTATTTATGTTAGAGAATATAGCAATTAACTATAGAAATTCAGTAGGTACAATGGAAATTCGATGTAGTTAATTCTACAAGTTATCTGTGATTATTTTGGTTGAACATTTTCTACATTTACCTTTAACCAGTCTTGTTCTTGTTCACACAATGACGTTTTACTTTACAACTGAACATAACCACACTTTCGAGGAAAATTTTAAACGTCTTGTTACATATTTAAAGAACCGATCTAACCACCCTTTTAAAATTAACGGATTGTGGTTATTTTTAACATTAATAAAATTTTCCGTTGATTTTATTAACGGGTTTTCTGGTTCGTTTATTTTTAACATTACAAATGAGAATAGACCCGGAACTCTGCGTTACGTATAGTTTCAGAGAAAATATTACGTACGCTGAGATGCGCCGTGCCGGTTTGAGGTATGATCAGATGTATGTTGGAGTATGATCCCTTGTAGTATGAAGGCCCGGTATAAAATATATATGTTTATGATCGAATAAATTAAATATCATTTTATATTAGCAAAATATAACTAAATTTCGGTATTCCATAGTCATATTTTATAATATACGATTTGACTCACGCCTGGAAAGAATCTCTTTTAGACTGTATTTATGGAATAAATTTTGTGATTTTACGGAAAACAATTTTCAGATGTAAACAAAGCGTAGAGTATACATACATCACCATCAGCTTCTTGTCAGTCTTGCTTTGTTCCCGCCTACCAGATCGATCTTTCAATTACACAAAGTTTATTCGTGTTTAGACTTCTTCACTCTTTTCCAATTTCCAGGCAGATAGAGTCACTGCACCTTTTTTACTCAACATGGAATGAAAGTCAAACACCGCTGGCGTAGGTACACTGAAGAATATACTAGTTTACGGATTATGGAAAATATTAAGGAAATTGGATTTTCTTAATATTTGGTAATGCAGTAATTTGATACTTTAAAAACTTCTAGCACCTAATTAATATTTTCTTATAATTATTTTCTGTTAACAAATATTGTTATCTAATTTAATGAAGATATTACCACTTGTATAATATATTTGGATATTTGGATATATATATATATATATATATATATATATATATATATATATATATATATATATATATATATATATATATATATATATATATATATATATATATATATATATATATATATATATATATATATATATATATATATATATATATATATATATATATATATATATATATATATATATATATATATATATATTAGCTTTGAAATTCTTTGCTATTCATATTTATTTTGTGAAAAGTAATCTTGGGTTTGTAGCATTTCATTACATAGAAATAAGCAACTAGACGAATAAGAAAGAAAACACACTTACCAGTACTATATCTGGACACACATACGGAAATGAATCACTATGCATATGAAAACGAACCACTTAGAAGTTGTACAAGTTCTTTCACCTTTCTTGAGGATCTTCAGAGCAGTATACGATTTATTTCATTGATCATTCATACTTGAATTTAAATTACCAATACACCAACACTTGCAGTGACGTTTTATGACATTAGTTTTTGACGGAACTCATTCTTAGAATACACAAACCTAGTCTACTATTTATATTTGTTCTATTTGAACATATTATATATAAAAGCATTAGGCATACAGTTATCCAGAAGATGTTAAACTTTAAAATGCATAAAATCTTGTTGAACCTATTGAAAAACAACTACTTTTTCCAACTATATGCGGGAAAATATTGAATTATATATACAATAGAGTTCTGAAGCATTCAAAGAGGGAGTGATACAGAAATTGCTTGCTTAGTCAAAACTAAAATCATTTGTTGGTTGTATGTATTAATTGTTTCTTCGAAAATTCTCGAAAAAAATCCAATTTTCACCCTGGATATATTTATTAGCTTTGAAATTCTTTGCTATTCATATTTATTTTGTGAAAAGTAATCTTGGGTTTGTAGCATTTCATTACATAGAAATAAGCAACTAGACGAATAAGAAAGAAAACACACTTACCAGTACTATATCTGGACACACATACGGAAATGAATCACTATGCATATGAAAACGAACCACTTAGAAGTTGTACAAGTTCTTTCACCTTTCTTGAGGATCTTCAGAGCAGTATACGATTTATTTCATTGATCATTCATACTTGAATTTAAATTACCAATACACCAACACTTGCAGTGACGTTTTATGACATTAGTTTTTGACGGAACTCATTCTTAGAATACACAAACCTAGTCTACTATTTATATTTGTTCTATTTGAACATATTATATATAAAAGCATTAGGCATACAGTTATCCAGAAGATGTTAAACTTTAAAATGCATAAAATCTTGTTGAACCTATTGAAAAACAACTACTTTTTCCAACTATATGCGGGAAAATATTGAATTATATATACAATAGAGTTCTGAAGCATTCAAAGAGGGAGTGATACAGAAATTGCTTGCTTAGTCAAAACTAAAATCATTTGTTGGTTGTATGTATTAATTGTTTCTTCGAAAATTCTCGAAAAAAATCCAATTTTCACCCTGGATATATTTATTAGCTTTGAAATTCTTTTCTATTCATATTTATTTTGTGAAAAGTAATCTTGGGTTTGTAGCATTTCATTACATAGAAATAAGCAACTAGACGAATAAGAAAGAAAACACACTTACCAGTACTATATCTGGACACACATACGGAAATGAATCACTATGCATATGAAAACGAACCACTTAGAAGTTGTACAAGTTCTTTCACCTTTCTTGAGGATCTTCAGAGCAGTATACGATTTATTTCATTGATCATTCATACTTGAATTTAAATTACCAATACACCAACACTTGCAGTGACGTTTTATGACATTAGTTTTTGACGGAACTCATTCTTAGAATATATATATATATATATATATATATATATATATATATATATATATATATATATATATATATATATATATATATATATATATATATATATATATATATATATATATATATATATATATATATATATATATATATATATATATATATATATATATATATATATATATATATATATATATATATATATATATATATATATATATATATATATATATATATATATATAAAAATATATATATATATATATATATATATATATATATATATATATATATATATATATATATATATATATATATATATATATATATATATATATATATATATATATTATGCTGCCCCTGCTGAGCCTGCTGAGTTTGCTCCGCAGGGAGTTTGCTCCATAGGGTCAGATAAATGTAACAATTCTTTGAACTAAAACAAGTATATGCAGATTATGCATGCAGAAATACATGTGAAACAATATGTAATGTTGTGATATGACAGGAAATTGTTATCTTTGCAACGTAGCAAAATGCAATGTTCCGAAAAACAAGTATGCGCTTTTATTCGTATACCAGGTGTGAAATTCAATACAACATATATATATATATATATATATATATATATATATATATATATATATATATATATATATATATATATATATATATATATATATATATATATATATATATATATATATATATTAGCTTTACAATTTATATTATAAATTCTAAGTGGTTCGTTTCCGTGTGTATAGTGGTTCTTTTCCGTATGTATGTCTAGATATAGCACTGGTAAGTGTATCTTCCTTCTTATTCGTCTATTTGCTTATTTCTCTATGTAATGAAATGCTACAAACCCAAGATTACTTTTCACAAAAAAAAAATGTTTGTTTCTAAATATATATATATATATATATATATATATATATATATATATATATATATATATATATATATATATATATATATATATATATATATATTTAGAAACAGCACAAACTGGCATCCATACATGTTAATCTAGCGGTAAGAATGACGTCCGCGGTAGAGTGACCTCCAATATTCACATGCCACTTTACCCATAATTATAAAAATATCCATATTGCTCAACAGATATCGCTGTATGTTTTAAACTGAAATTTGGGCGGTTGATGCCACTTTGAGATGCCAAGATGCCACTTTCAGCGCAAACTAAATTTATACCGTATTACGTGAAAAGTGGTATCCGATAATACTTTATTGTTTATTTAAGTTACATATATGATATATGATATTCGTCCTACGCATACATGATTAATATGCTTACAGGTGACGCAATCCTAGTATATAGATATATTTATATATACTGTATACTTATATAGTAAATTTGCGATAAAAGTGGCATCCTGTAAATATATATATATATATATATATTAGATTTAGCGCATCGATGAGGCATCCGATAATGATTTACTATTTATTTAAATTAAACATAGCAAATCTATAATTTTGTACTATTTTAAGCCTGATAAAACATAACATAGAGTAAAACATAACTAGTTTACCTAGATACAATGAAGAGGAACTTTGGTTAGCTTTATATAAAATTTTAAAAAAGTAAGCCAAATTGGGACTTATTTAATTTGTTATTCTCAACCGATTGAGCTGAAACTTTGCATGCACATTTAGTTTGGATGACAATGCATGGTTAGATAAGTGGCGTCATTTTACAAGCTTTTATTTAACTTGCTATGTATGTATGTTTGTTCGGGTCAAATCTTGCAACTGGATTTTAAAGTAGTTATCCTCAACCGATTGAGCTGAAATTTTGAATGAACATATAGTTTGGATGACAGGCTAGCTAAGTAATGTCATTATAAATCCAATATGGAGGACCGCCCAAGATGGTGGACTTGTTATTTTTTATGCACTTCCATGACATGGGTATCGAATGAAAGTGTTTACGAGCAGAATACAAAAATAAAATGACGCCACTATAAATCTAATATGGCGGACCGGCCAAGATGGCGGACTAGTTATTTTTTTATACACTTCCATGACCTGGGTATCAAATGAAAGCGTTTATTGAGAAAAATACAACAATTAAATGACGTCACTAAAAAGCCAATATGGCGGACTTCCAAAGACGGCGGCATAGTTATTTTTTATGCACCTCCGTATGGATACACCTTTTTATAAATCCACATTTTATGGATATCAATAATGAAATGTTATGCTGAGAGGGATACAAAAAATCAAATGACGTCACTCTAAAGCCAATATGGCGGATTCCCAAAGATGGTGGACTATGGGTTTTCATGGTGTGCATAAACCCCATGATATTGATATCAAATGAAAGGGTTCTAGAGGAAAAAATGGGCGAAATGGCGAAAAACAAAATAGCCGTTATATAAATTTTAACTTCTTTGAGTTATAACTTGGCAAAGGTTAGGGATAGTTTGATGGTGCTAGAACAAATGTTGTAGGGACTGTTGTCGGTACTGAACCTTGGTGAATTACGTAACATAAACCGAAAATATATATATATATATATATATATATATATATATATATATATATATATATATATATATATATATATATATATATATATATATATATATATATATATATATATATATATATATATATATATATATATATATATATATATATATATATATATATATATATATATATATATATATATATATATATATATATATATATATATATATATATATATATATATATATATGTATATATATTATATATATATATATATATATATATATATATATATATATATATATATATATATATATATATACATATATATATATATATATATATATATATATATATATATATATATATATATATACGTATATATATATATATATATATATATATATATATATATATATATATATATATATATATATATATATATATATATATATATACATTATTTTAGTTTCACTTAAAATAATTCGACAGTCGCAGTCGTTGAAATCGGAGAATATCTCTGATTTCGTAAAAATGAACCTTGGTGAATTACGTAACATAAACCGAAAATAATGCACATAAATCTATACCCGTTTTAGGTTCTTTGTCATTATAAATGGGGAACAGTCACTTTAGTCCTTTAGATGAAATTTATAATAGAGTAATTAGTTTAAGTCAATTAATTTAAGTGAAGTTCAGGGGTACAATGAATTCCTTTGAGCAATTAATAAATCAGAGTAAAAATCGCAGACCCTCCAAGCGAATCTAAACAATCACGCACGCCTCCCCTCATTTGCATGAAGCCCCGGCTAACATTTACAGATTTTGTGAGTTGTGGACCATGTTGTTGGTTTATGTAGATACGGATACTCTCTCCCTCAAGAATGCGCAAGGAGCAAATTAATATTACAATAAAAAACGTAAATTAATATTTGTAAGCATAATATAAAATTATATAATCCTGATAGATTTTCTGATAATGATAATGTTTATTTTATCAAAATTGGTTATTGGCTTAAATTAATTACATATTTAATAATAATCATTCTGTCAATCCACTAGGTATTTTTTTAATAGAAATAATAATATATTTTGATGTTATAATAAGTTATAATAGTATAATAAGTGATATTTTATGTGCTTTAAGCATCTACAGTTTGTCCATGTGAAGCACATAAAGTACCTATCTTATTCTTCCAATATCATATACCTTTTTTTTCCGAACTTCATAAATTATTGGTAAAATGATTAAAGTAACTAAGAAAAAACGAATTTTAAATGGAGATTGAGTCTTTAACTTATATCACTGTATATACCTTTACTTACCTTTACTTTTACCTTTATATACCTTTATATATATACCTTTATATACCTTTACTTACCTTTACTTTTTTTGTTGACAAAAAAAAACAATATTTGCTGAAGCAACTATAGTACTGTTTAAGGGTTCCCTCTGCCAATGAGACGACCATGGCACCAGGGGAAAGCTTTTGAAGGGGGGATGGCCTATTCTAATTGGAGATCAAAGTAACTTGAAAGGGTTTGAAGGTTAGGTTTGAAGAAAATTGGTTTTTGTATCGACAGTTTTTGAAAATTAGGATACCAAGTTTGCGAGGGCCAGTATAGTACTACTACTATACCGTAAGCTTTTTATTGGATAATTTTGTCTAATATTCGAGCATTACAAGAAAAAAGTTGAAATGCGTAAAAATAATATCTTTCCAAGGTATTGTAAACGCGTCTGTAGCAAAAGAATTTGGATCAGGAAACTAGGCAGTATATTTCCTACATTCAGTATTTATCCTGGAAGCGATTAAATGTATCTCCGGTTCCCCAAAAAATAGCAAGATGTGTGAAATAGCATAACTATTTTATTGATATTCAGTGTCAACTGATAATGACCTAGATTCTTTGTCGGCTAAATTTTCGGATGATGCAATGTAACTTGCAAACACCAGTATGTTTTGTTTTCACACCATTCCCAGAGCGCCTTTTTGATGTCATTCAGATGGGGAAATTTAACACTGCCTGCTCTGTTTATCCATGAGTTTGCAGTTTGATTATCGATTCGTAATAAAATGCGAATATTAGTTTTATTTTAAGCGATTTTAATGCGCAATAAGCTGCTTTTATTCCTAATAACTTTATATGCAATTGGCAATCGTAGCAGCGTTCGAAAGAAAGCGCGGCGATAGTAGCAGCGTTCCAGAGATAGTACGGCTACATCCACTAGATGACACCACCAGAGACCAGCAGCAGCTATTAGTTCGAGATCAAACCAGTGCCGTGGAAAATAGTGCTAAGTATTTGTGCATCGAAATTAAAAAGATTAATATATAATTTCTAAGGTAATAACCATTTCACACTTTGCTAGTTTATGAGATATATTGTACCAGTCCAATGTAGTAGAATAAGTTACGTAGGTTTGTGTAGGGTAGTAATAAGCTTCAGAATTTATTTATTTATTTTCATGATCATATGACGATAAAAATAGTCATATATAAATTACTTCTTCTTTCTTATTATTTTGAAACTTTTCAGGAAACATTTTAAATCCTACAGTTTGAGATAAAATAATATTCAATTGATTTAACAAAATATTGTAGTTTCGTAGATTCACTATCTGGAATATAACTTCAGTTTAAAAATTCTAACCTTCCAAAATATTTATATAGACCTAATTGGACGCCCTCTAGGACGATAGGGTACCCATGTTCTAAGTGATCCTTCTAAAATGTTCTAAGTGTTGATAGAACTGGCGTCCATTAACAAGAAGGATTCAATAGGGAAGAAATAGTGTAAGTATCATGTATGCGTATCAGAGCTTATCACGTCCCTTCACGTACTATTACTATTGTTACCTCATTTTATATAAGTCTAAAATCAACAACGTATAGAACATATACGTATAGAACATATTATAGAATCATGCACATTTTTTATAAATAGTCAAACATGATGAAAATTATTTTTGATAAATGGATTGTGTGCACAAGTAGATTGGATAATCAGGCTGAAGACGTGGAAACCAGAATATGTACACATTTCCCGAGGAAAAGAAAACGTCATTTTAGGGAGGTAATGTAACCGTTATTTTTTATGGCAGTCTTTCTGAAATAATCATTTATATGCAAATAAAAAATGTTTACAAATTACTGCTATTTCGGTTTAATGTACTGCTATAATAATTTGCGCTACCACTCTTCCGTTATCCCGAATACTTTTCTTTTAAATTGCTTTGTTCGTAAGGTAATGGATTGTATTCCAAAATTTATGGGTCTACTTTAAAAATACTTACTTGGCAAAATTTACTTGCTTTCTATGGTGTACCTACTCGAAGGTTTTTTATTAAATAATTTAATATTCGTTGCTTAAGGCTCCTCTCTTATTACAAATTATATTACTGTTATAGTCAAATATTGATTCCGTAATATTATTTCTAAGTAGTAGTGAATTGATTATACGGGCGAGACCGCTCTGGTGTAGACGCGGCCCATGCGTAGATTGAAATCGCCACCTGGTGATGGATGGACACTATTTTAAATTGATTGTTGAGTTATATAAATAGTTTGTAGTATAATATTATAGAATTGCTCTAGTTCTCTTGCATGGAAATGGGGAATAATACATTATTTTATTAGAGTACTTTAGTAATCGCGTCGTGTTCTGGGCCTTTCACGGTCAAAAGTGCTTCTTGCTATTTGCTTTGATTTTCTGCATGAATATTCTGTAACACTTTGATAATATATTCCACCTACGTAAAAACTAACTGACTAGCCTCTAAAAAAATGTCTATGTTTTTTATTTATTTGACAGATCTGCATATTTCCTGGAAGATAAAAATCCTAGTTAACCAGTGAGTCATGTAACTTTCATGGTAAAACTCGGCGGCAACTCGCCTATTTAACATTCTGAATATTTCATAAACATTACAAGCCGCCACCGAGCATTGCGATAGTGACGCGGTAAATGCAAACAAAGTGTCACAGAAACAACAAAATGCAGGGGCAATTTAGACAATTACTTGTTTCCGTTACAGCTATGTTTAGAGTTACGAGCAAGAGAAGAATTAGCAGAGCCACCCTAGGAAATAAAATAGAACACATCTAACGGTGCGGGTAACACACCTTCTGAGGCTGTATACATTACCATGCGTAATTAAAGGTTTACGGTCAGTTTACAGGATTGCAGGGGATACATAAAATGAAGTTTATGGGGGTACAATGAGACTAATAGTTTTTATGAGCCAGTGCGAAAGTAGTTGCCTTCATAAAAATGATTACCTATAATATCTGCAGACTGCCTATAGCATGAAACAATTGTGCATAAGACAAAATTAACACCAATTGAATTTTATTACATATTTTTTAAGCGACTAACTACCTATAGTTTGGAACATCGAAATATGAGACTAAATACCCGAGCTATAAATTATCGATTATATCGATCTCTTAACACCTGCTACCGCATTTATAATAGCGTTGCATTTTTAACAGCAAGCATAACCGATTTCCAGGAATTTAAGGAAAAACAAATGATTTTATATACATCGTCCATCACATCATGACATTATCATGTAGTATAACAAAAGATTGATCACACTATATTTATCACATATCACACTTATCTTTCGTCATATCATAAAACAATTGCATTTGAATGTGATGCAGAATAAGAATGTTTCCCATTCAAATATTACGGATCCATTTTACACGTTCCTCGGCCGTGTCACATCGGCATGCATTGGCATTCATTTGGATGCCTGATACCATCGAACGTTTTGTGGTCAAGTGGGGTCAACAATAATTCTTGAAATAGAAGTAATGCAGTTATTCTTTAATTAGTGTATTATTTTGATGGGATTTGTATTAAAATTGATTTGTTATTAGTATTCTATCAAAACATATTTTACTTTACTTATTTAACTACTTTACTTATTTACTTATTTACTTATTTACTTATTTACTTATTTACTTATTTACTTATTTACTTATTTACTTATTTACTTATTTACTTATTTACTTATTTACTTATTTACTTATTTACTTATTTACTTATTTACTTATTTACTTATTTACTTATTTACTTATTTACTTATTTACTTATTTACTTATTTACTTATTTACTTATTTACTTATTTACTTATTTACTTATTTACTTATTTACTTTACCATTTTACACGTTCCTCGGCCGTGTCACATCGGCATGCATTGGCATTCATTTGGATGCCTGATACCATCGAACGTTTTGTGGTCAAGTGGGGTCAACAATAATTCTTGAAATAGAAGTAATGCAGTTATTCTTTAATTAGTGTATTATTTTGATGGGATTTGTATTAAAATTGATTTGTTATTAGTATTCTATCAAAACATATTTTACTTTACTTATTTAACTACTTTACTTATTTACTTATTTACTTATTTACTTATTTACTTATTTACTTATTTACTTATTTACTTATTTACTTATTTACTTATTTACTTATTTACTTATTTACTTATTTACTTATTTACTTATTTACTTATTTACTTATTTACTTATTTACTTATTTACTTATTTACTTATTTACTTATTTACTTATTTACTTATTTACTTATTTACTTATTTACTTATTTACTTATTTACTTATTTACTTATTTACTTATTTACTTATTTACTTATTTACTTATTTACTTATTTACTTATTTACTTATTTACTTATTTACTTATTTACTTATTTACTTATTTACTTATTTACTTATTTACTTATTTACTTATTTACTTATTTACTTATTTACTTATTTACTTATTTACTTATTTACTTATTTACTTATTTACTTATTTACTTATTTACTTATTTACTTATTTACTTATTTACTTATTTACTTATTTACTTATTTACTTATTTACTTATTTACTTATTTACTTATTTACTTATTTACTTATTTACTTATTTACTTATTTACTTATTTACTTATTTACTTATTTACTTATTTACTTATTTACTTATTTACTTATTTACTTATTTACTTATTTACTTATTTACTTATTTACTTATTTACTTATTTACTTATTTACTTATTTACTTATTTACTTATTTACTTATTTACTTATTTACTTATTTACTTATTTACTTATTTACTTATTTACTTATTTACTTATTTACTTATTTACTTATTTACTTATTTACTTATTTACTTATTTACTTATTTACTTATTTACTTATTTACTTATTTACTTATTTACTTATTTACTTATTTACTTATTTACTTATTTACTTATTTACTTATTTACTTATTTACTTATTTACTTATTTACTTATTTACTTATTTACTTATTTACTTATTTACTTATTTACTTATTTACTTATTTACTTATTTACTTATTTACTTATTTACTTATTTACTTATTTACTTATTTACTTATTTACTTATTTACTTATTTACTTATTTACTTATTTACTTATTTACTTATTTACTTATTTACTTATTTACTTATTTACTTATTTACTTATTTACTTATTTACTTATTTACTTATTTACTTATTTACTTATTTACTTATTTACTTATTTACTTATTTACTTATTTACTTATTTACTTATTTACTTATTTACTTATTTACTTATTTACTTATTTACTTATTTACTTATTTACTTATTTACTTATTTACTTATTTACTTATTTACTTATTTACTTATTTACTTATTTACTTATTTACTTATTTACTTATTTACTTATTTACTTATTTATATATTTTAGCATGTAACGCGTTTTGTTGTTTTGCTGTCTGTTATAATTATGTGATATATTTAAATGGATAAAGACGTTTATTATTATCATGAACAATTGAATTAGGCGCTTAGGATGAACAACACTTTTGCGAATAATCGGATCATTATTCCAAAGCGATTAAAAATGGTTCCGCGCTAATTGCAAAAATATCCTTATTAATTATCTTTACATACTTCAACTACCGGACTAATATTATATAGGTGCAGGAAAATATAAATACAGCTTACGACGTAACATTTTAACATATGGGGCGTTCTAATGCACATTAAGGCACTATGCAATTTGTACTCGAAAATTTACAGGACTTTTATGCACACAAATTTTATCTAGACATACCATAAAGCATACAATTTCATAGGAGCACATTTACGCTCATAAAAGTTTAATTGATAAATTCAATTACTACGTCATTTCGAAATTAATATGGGTTTATTGAGATGTTTCCCATTATCCTGAATTATAAATTCATTATTTTTGTACTGCTCAGCACTTAACGCTTAAAGTCAACCATTAAAAATATAATCAAGGTTTTATTTATTTTCCTGTGAAATTATACTTACGTTACTTGCTGTTAAACCTGGTATAAATAACTGCTTAATCTTTATAGTGGAACGTCGTTAACAATTTTAGGGTAGCAGGTGTGTAAATTAAGCCATTAACAGTCATTATAATTTTCCTCTCGGGTTGTTATAGGGAAATCTTGTTTATAGTGCTGTAACTAAGTCTAGTCATAGATTACGATTTATTCTTTGTTTGCTAAAATATATAAGGATATAATTTTTACTTGCAAAGAAATTTTACTTGTCCCGAAGTTATGTCTGTCTTATGTCTGATTTACAAGCTTTAATTTTATAACTGAACTTTGCAATTATATGGGAGCAAACTACATACTATAGGAATTTAGCATGCTTTTGCTGTTAATTAAATGTGAAAGAAAATAAATTGCCATTTTTTGTTTAACACTCGAAGTAGTTTCCACAAACACCAAAACACTTTTACTTCGCTCGACGCGCGTTTCGCCAACCAAGTTGGCTTCATCCGGAGACGATTAAACTGACGGTTTTAATCAGTCAGTTCAGTCAGTCAGATCAGTTTTAATCGTCTGCGGATGATGCCAACTTGGGTGGCGAAACGCGCGTCCAGCGAAGTAAAAGTGTTTTGGTGTTTGTGGAGAAACTACTTCAAGTGTCATCATTACATCAAAGGTTCCAGCCCTATCCAATTTTTTGTTTAAAAAAACACTTAGGTATTGTATGTTTTAATGACTATATGAAATTGCAATACCTACAACTCAAACTATTGTAATTTAAAAAATCTTAAAAAAGTTATTTTCTGCTGCTTTGCCGTTAATTACCTACATGTAAAAGAAGAAAAACAACCGATGCTTATTTTTTACATATTGCATGTTTTGTAATAACTTTGTATAAATATAGCAAAACAACTTATACAATTGTTAATTATTTTTAGCAGCAATGTGAGTAATTTGATGTTAATTTTCCGTAACAGAATGGCAATACTTAAAATTCATTCCGGTTGATTTACTAATTAATTAGCTTATTAGTAATTAATTAGCTACAAATATCCGGAGATCAATATTCGCGATTAGTTCCCGAAAAATTAATGCAACTAGGTACTTTAAGGACTTACTTTTCGAATGTTCGTGTTTGGTCAGAAATCATGAAAAATTTATATTTTCACGAATAATTCGCGAAATGAGTAATTCTGCTAATTATTCGGCAAATTCTGCAATGAAATTGCGTGTCAATTGTGTTTCCTCTTATTTTTTAAATATTTTATAAATATTTAAAAAAAATAAGGATCGGCGAATTTATGTTTTTCACATATAATTAACGGCAAATTATCGGTAAATTTCTGTCTGTTTATTTGCTTCTAAAACTAGTTATTAATAACAATCGCGTCAGTTGTTCTGCTACCTTTACATAAAGTTAGCAAAACATGCGATATAAAAAAAAAATAAAAAACGGCAAATATTGTTTTTACCTACATTTAATTAACGGCAAATTAGCAGCATGTTAGCAACAGGATAATTTTTTGAATCGCGCAAGTCGTTTTGTCTATATTCATTCATAATTATTGTTTTTGAAATTCCTCCGCTTTCCTAATTCTAGGAATACGTCGAATGCTAAAGTTGTAGAGTTGGTTACTTCCGTATATTTTAAAAGCCCAAGAGGTGTATAATCTGAAAAGTCAGGTGATAGTAAAAATGATGAAAATATTAATGGAGTTGTCCATCAACATGATTTTACACTTTGATTTTACACTTACATGATTTTCTTGTGCTTTAAATGAGTAGGCTCGTATCATAGTAGTGATTTCTTGATAGGTGGTGCATTTGTCGCTATTGCGATACATTCACCGGTTATGGTCTTGCTCGAGGCCTATTCGTTGTTAATTGATGATTGTCCGGTTGTTTGCTACTTGTATATTGTGGAGGAGGTAATTAATTTGATATTTTATTGTATAGTTTACAATTATTGATGTATTACATTATGCCTTATATCTATGTTAGTGTGTTTTTGTTTTGTTTTTAAGATTGTTTTTTTTGTTAAAGGTGGAGTGGGGTAGGAGGGTCCTTGGGAAATATTTAAAAACTCTTTAACCCTTTGAGGCCTATAATTTTGTTTCGAGAGTTACAAATATAGTCTTAAAGCCATAATCAAAGCCAGTACAGACCAGAACTTTATTCAGTTATAGCTAAAAAAAACTAATAGATCCGGGTTTTAGAATGTTATATTCGATGCCCAAAAACCGCATAAGTTAAGAAAATGTTTTTTGTGATAAATTATTTATTATTATTTTATGTTATTGTGATAAACAATGTTATTTCGTTTTATCTTTTTTATTTCAAAAGAAAAAAATATATTTTTTATGGTGGTTCTAGTGGTTTGTGAATTATAATAATATAATAAATATACCTATTTATTTCTATATAGATAATAATACTTACAAATTAACAGGGTAGTATAAAAATCATTTAAGAGTATAAGATATAAACATGACATTACTCACTTAGGTGTAGTACCTCTGTGTAAGATTACAACAAGTAACTAATTATAAGTAATAGATAGATAATATTTAAGCAATAAAAATAAATTTGTATAACATATAGATAACTAGAATAACATATATACGATACATTTTTATACATAAGAACCTTAAAAATACACTAAAATATTTATATGCTAATAAATAACAGGCATAAATATAATACATATAATACATGCAATATTGTTTTGCTCCTTTCAGAAATCACACCATATATCAGTGAAATAAGTAGAACCTGCTAGTTTTGACAGTTAGAGTTTATTATTCAGTAGTTTGTCATGATTACCTATAGGTCACCCTCCAGGTACTTGTTAGTTTGGCATCTATTGAGTGATTAGTGTATATCGCTTAAGCTTAGAACTGAAGGCTGTTTTTGATAGAGATTTTTTTAGTTCTGGCGGTAGAATGTTGAAGAACTTAGGTCCATAGGATAAGTATAACTCTTTTGTGTAGCGGTTTTCCTCATAAAAGGCACTATAACGGTTCTTTTTCTTGTATTGTAATTATGACATTGGTCTATAATTATTCATGTTTAGCTTATCACCAGCTTTATAGATCGGTAAACTATAGCTGATTTGAAAGCATAGAGAAAATGTTCTACTTCGAAACACGTATTCATAATTTAAGTTAAAGGGTATGCAATTATATTTGATATATTTTTTTAAATTTTCTGCGTTAAGACCATCTATACCAGCTGCTTTGTTATTTTTTAGTTAATGTATGGTTACAAGAACCACTATTTGATTAGTTTCCATTAAAAAGAAGGTGATCGATTTTGTTTGAATGTTATGTTACGGGTTATTTTTTGTGCAAATTTTTTTACAATTTTGTAGGTGGTGTTCAAGGGTTAAATATTTGAAATTCATCGCAAATCATGTTCGACAACATGAAAGGAGCTTTATTCTACATAATTAAATAAGATGTGAATCCATAAAATGCTTTAACCTGCATTTCTTCAATTTTTTCCTCGAAGGGGTAGTTTTCACCCCTTAAAAACAAAAAGCACAAGTCGGGCATATGTCACTTAAGTTAAGAAGTTAAGAAGCTCTATCTCATCTATGAGCGTATTTTGCTCTATCTCATAAAATAAAGTGATGGGGGAAGATTAAACTTGCTTTTCCTAGAATAAGGTTAACCTAAACCAGAGTTGTTTAGTTTACCGGTATTAAACATACCTACTGATTATGAGGAATATTTAAGGATGTCATAATTTATGTTTTGGTAGGTCGTAGTATAGTTTTGTAGTATAATATTTAATTAGACTATAGATCTAGGCGGCAGCCTATCTTTTGTTCTCTCAATGTCTCCCGTTAGAGAGAAGATAGAAAGTTTCGCTTAGCGCTGACTTTTTGTAAAATTTGTGCTCTATTATTAACTATGTCAAAAGAGATATAGCTTGCCATTTAAAATTTGTATGCAAATGCGCAATAACTGTTACGAAGTCAAACAGCGAACTCTACCAGTAGCTACCATGGCAAAATCTATTATGACACTTTATGACATTTGACACTTTATGACACTGTCTTTTTATGACATTTATAATACTAGGAGTAGTTTCCACAAACAACAAAACACTTTCACTTCGCTCGACGCGCGTTTCGCCAACCAAGTTGGCATCATCCGGAGACGATTAAAAACTGACAGTTGCTTATGACAGTTTATATTGCATATTATTAAGGCATAAAATCTCTTTTAAATGAGCCCTAGTTTGTTTAATTCCGTTAACCCAAACCAGAGTTATTCTTATTTTAAGAAAAGCAAATTTAACCTTCCCCACTACATTATTTTATGATAGAGCAGAATTACAATAGCAAGTGATTACCATAGCAATATTTGAATTATCTCTTCACGTGCATATTTTCGAGAAAAATCCCGTTTTCTAATTTGCCATTACAATTGCGCCCTCTAGCGGCCATTTTTCAAACTTGAAAATAATTTCCAGCAATTTCCCTTGGCCGGCGTCCCAGCAATTCTTAGTTGGCCACCCTGTACTTTGTGGGACTGTACAAAAGTTAAAAGTGACTGATCAGATGGGCCCTCGTTCTGAATATGGTCCTTATAGGTAGTTACTGACACGACGGAAAAGAGAAATAACTTTTAACCTCCTGTGCGTAATTCTTATTAATTTAGGTTCTAAAGCGCCGTACTATTACGTAAGTACTTAGTTTGCTTATTATACGTGGTTGTACAATGTGACCACTAAGAGTCAAAAGATTAAAACTTTAGTAACTATTTAACATTATATTTAAAAGAAAATACAATTTGAAACAAAAATTGAACGTCTCGGAAGTTTCAAGACCACATCAGAATTTACAAAAATTGACGGACACATACCAAAATTTATTATTCAGGATGATTATTTCTTGAACCCCATAGTTGTATAGCATAATACAACTATGGGGTTTAAGGAATTTAAAAATAGATAAATTTCCCAAAAAAAATATTGGCGTAC
>CAXKVY010007532.1:0-29385 GCA_964058915.1 Tetropium fuscum | reverse complement strand
ATTCATTGTTTTGAGCCAGTAACTTCATCTTAGAAATAATCTTTTAAAGAAATTTATATAATAGACCTAATTGGACCCCCTCTAAGACTATAGAGTGCTCATTACTAAAATGATCCTTCAATTAAAATAAAAATTAGTTCTCATAGAACTGACGCCCATAAAACAGAGAAGGATTCAATAGGGCAGAAAATAGAGTAATCCTATAATCAGATTAAATGTTTCTCAATAATATATTATTTCAATCTAAAATATATTATTGCAAAAGCCTAAAAACGAATAGATATAATATAACAATTATATTATAATAACATAATACAGCCAACATAGGGCTACATATTATACAGATAACAATTATCTCATATAGGTAGGGCTTAAAAATAATATCTCTTAATTCATATATCTCAATTTTATCATCCCAACGTGGGCCTTACATAAATCATACATCACAATCAGTATCTGGAGTATACAAATTAATAAATCACTTATCACTCTCAGATTATAGTATGTCAATACCTGAAGAGTGAATACCAAAATATTGTATTCAATACTACTTATGAATAAAATCTTCATAAGCCGTAGCTCAGCCGCTAGGGGGCGCAATCTACAGCCGAATTGAATTTTTCTCAGAAATGTGTCCCATTCAGAAATGGCCGGTTTCATATTCAGGTATGGATAGCCGGTTTCATTGCGAAAAAATTATATTATGATATTGATATTTTCCTCTATCTTTCAACGAAAGGGTGAGGGAGAGTCCCCGATGTCTCATCAGAAAAAAATATTTTTTTCTGGATTAGCTCATCAAAGGCCTATAGTGTTATGCCTCGTTCAAAATGTATATTCATGTAATGTATATCAAATGTATATTTATCTTGTGATGAATGCGTAATGTAATTTATCCCAAAATAGAACCCGTTATTTCAAATGAATGCTGTTTTATGGATTTTTCTCCAAAATTTTAAATGCATTGCTGTATTTTTCTTTTCATAAATAAATTCAGGGCAAAAAATTGATGAATATAGCATAAACTTCAATTTTTTTCTCGAAATTGTTGAAATATTATAGCCTATTTAGTTAGTTATTGGCGCTGTCTATCCAAGTCAGTTTTTTCACGTTTTCTGTGTGAGCTGAGAGCTGTTTTGCGTAAGAACTGACTGTGCTGGAGTGTGACATGAATGGAACCAAAACGTACCATACTAGATGTATAAACGTTTTCTATTACCGTGCCTGTTATTTAGAGGAGACGAATCATGGAGAAATATAGGCATCACCGAATGAAACCGTTTATGCGAGCGCACCGAGAAATACGTCTTGTCGACGAGACACCATGAAAAACATTGTGCAAGTTTCACTTTTTAGAACTGTAAATATTATGGCTCAATTGGACACATTAAATTACACACCGAAAAATTGAGCATAACTGGTACATTTTAAAACTTATTTAATTAATTGTGTGTGTTTTTGTGGAGCTTTCGAACTTGCACTGAGGACATGCCGAGTCGGCATCCTCGTCTGTCCCGGGAATTTTTCGTGTGTTGATTAATATAAGTGCTAAATTGGACACTATTCTAACGAGCCGTTTAGAAAAAGTTACAGTTTTTAAGTTGCAAAATGGGCGACAGTGACCATAAAGGACTATTTATGGTTTAAGTCTTTATTTTCTTACTTAAAATTACTACTTCAACTAGTAGATGGGTAAGTGAAGCTGAAGAGCTATTAAACGTGAAATATTTAATTTTATACAGTTGTAACAGAACAACTGAAAAAACAGGTTTAGATATATTTTCTTTTTGTTTTCACATCAGTGAATTTCTGACGAGCTTCCACGAAATTACTGGCAAACTCATCTTTGAGGAAGACAAAGTAGAAATAGGTACAATTAAATGTTCATACATCGCTGGATTGTCCGGGGAGTGCAAACACATTTTTTCTGCACTTTTGAAGTGTACTATACTACAATTCTTTTAGACAGATGCCTCAGACAGCGTTTCAGTGGCCAAGGCGGAGACTGCGGCTTTATTTTAACTGCGGTAGACGAACACAGCGCGCGCCAATATTCTTGGCTAAAGATGTGACCTCGATAGGAGGGGAGTACCATCGCTCTTTACCCCTAATATGTAGGCGACGAACACAGCGCGTATGAGTCACTATCACTTTTAAAGGAATTCTATATAAGTTGTATTGTTACAGCATCTAATAAAAGGCATATCGGCCAAAAGCAATTACACACAGTGCTATGCACAACTTATTATGTTTCTTTACTGATGTGAAATGTTCTTAATCGGAACAAAAATATGCACAGGAATGAATACCTACCTTGTCCTATTATGGAAACCGATTGACAAAAAGTTTGCTTATCTAGCATACAACGAAATACTCCTTAGTGGTTTGAGTTCAACTCCCACGTAAGAAAAAAAATTGTCATTAGAAATATAACCCCCAGAAATGGTTCAGACAGTTCAGGCTCCACTATATTTTAGGGCCCCATCTCCTCTTACAATTTTGATTTTCGAGAGTTACGTTGGTGACGTGGAAGATGGTTAAAAAATATTATTTTCATAAATAAAAGTATTGAACATAGATATAGATTATTTATTGCCAGGGTGCACAATTATTATAGCGATATAAGGAACATGCCTATATTTTTTAGGTCCCTCTTTAAACTAAATGGAAACATTATGGAATTTTATTAAACTTCAAAAATGTAGGCATAGTACAATAAATATGTAGCTAATGGTAATATATTTTTTTCCAAGAAACTATTTGTTTATTACAGGGTATTATATAAATTTAAAAGAAAATAGATACACCATTAACCACTTAGTAATTAAGTGTTTTCTTTGATAAGACGTGAATCACGTAGAAAAATCACCACTACTCACTTGGGTATATTTTGAGTCAGTTGACGTACCTGCTGCACTATGTGGTTTCCATAAATTGTTAACACATGACGGTTGAAACAGCCAATGCCTACTTGTACCTTAATACTTATTGTTATAATCGTATAAAGTATTAAACTAGCGGTAATAGTAATAACTCACTTGTGACGCTAAACTTCATCTACGTGAGTAGATTACCTACATTACCTACATCACCGAGATTATCTACATTACCGATCGTTGAATAATATACTATTATAATGTCTCAATTAATATTAATTTTATATGCAGGTGATTACAAAATCCAGAGTCAAATTATTTCCAACCAAGTGAAGCAAGAAGGGATGTTAAGTGGATTGCAAAGAGATGTTAGACAATTGGCAAAAACTATGGAGGGTAATAAAAATCTATTGTCGTCCGTCCTCGATCTGATTTCAGTGAAACTAGATGTTGAAATTGATAATAGTAATATTCATACCATTGATGTTTACGATATGTTTCCAATTAAAACTTTAACGGAACTGGAAGAAGTAGAAACATTATTACTGGACGTAGATAATTTTGGATTACTGGTAATTTTTCTTTTTATCTTAAAATTTTACTGCTTTGATCCATTTAATTTATAGCCAATATAATACGAACGATGCGGTACAGTGTTACTCATGTCACACCTGAACCCGTCGTGATTATCCCGAAATATAATTTACTACCAGTAAATATATTTCAATTTTGCTAAAATTAAACTTGCTAAACTGACGCTAACACAGTGTCAAAATTTGACACAACTTGAATTCTGAAACATATTTCAGAATTCAACTATTTAAAATATTGCTAGTGAAATATGAAGATGCCGCAGTATTTAATTTTATAGGTAAGGAACCTTAGTCGATTGGGTGGCAATTCTTATAAGGAATGCATAAGAAGGATCTTAGCAAAAATGTTGGATGACAATATTATGAAACTGTATAGTCTTCAGGGGCATAAAGGGAAGAAGCCATTTTCTAAAACAAAATTGTTTTCGGTGCTGATAGGTAATAAAAATTTGTCAATTTGCTCATAAAATAAATAATTTAAAAGTGTATATTACTTACAGTAAAAACTCTATATTTATTATTTTTCCCATTTATGATGTTGGTATTCGTTGAATAAAGATATATTTCATTCATCCAATAAATCAAAAACTAAACTTGATGCTCTTTATAATGTGAATTTTTTTTTTGTAGACTGTCTAAAGATGTTTGATAGTCAGGTAACAATCAGAGAGATTGAATTGAAAACTGGTACAATACTATCCAAGGCTTCCGAGAGGATTAAGCTGAGAAAAGCAGACACGAATGAGTGAAGTTGAAGGAATTGTATTTTTGATTTTATAACTTTTAAAATCAATATTTAAATGCTTTTGAAATGTGTATTCTAATAGCTCCACATTTTGTAATAGGTATTTCTAACAATAATAATCTGAAAGATGGCAATAAAATTACGTATTGCTGAAGATAATGTAACTTATTAATATGAATTATTTTAATTTCAATCTAGTGTGAAGTTATTTTCTTGGTTATATTTTAAGTTTCGAATAAATATTACAATTAGCTTTTTGAATCCCTCTATTAAATTGCTACATTCCCTAGCGTATATATCCGGTCTTCGAAAGGATTAGAAACATTTATGTATGTATACGATTTAAATATTATTCTTAGTCATTGTAAATGTTTTTGAAGTAAAAACTTCTTTAGGCGCGCTCAGCACTTTTATTTTTGTGGATGCTGAATGAGACTGGGTCGTCACGCGTTAGGCTCGGCTATGTAACGTTCCTTCAGGTAAAGTCGCCTCGAGTCGACTAAGTGAGAGAGGATCAGCCGGCAGAGGGAGACAGTAGAGAGTTTGTGGGTATTGAATGAGACTGAGCTGTCCTCTATGTAACCCTCAGTAACTTGAATCTAAAATATTTACAACAATACAGGAGGTTCCGTCTGGTCGGGTTACCGTCCAGTTATTTTCCGCTCTGTATCGAATTGAATTGAATTGGATGGAATCGAATCGAGTGCCGTCACAGTACTTGCTAAATATGAGTAGGTAATTTGGAGCGACATACAGTGGGGCGGCATCTAGCGCCGGTTGTCTGAGGCATCTGTGTCACGGGCGTACGGTCAACGTGTATTAACGGGTGCGGTGTACGGGCAGACGGTTACTTGTAGTATCACTGCAAGTGAGACAACTCCAAATCTCTATCTGGTTTGACTATGTTATGTTTTTGGATCATTTAATGTATTTTTCTAATTACTCTATATTTAACAATGCCATACCTAATACTTTAAGCTATTCTAATTTTGCTATTGGTTAGTTTTAGGTTATGCTTGTGTTAGATGTTGTAAACAGTACAAACAGAAGCAGTCTCTTTGGAGGCATATCAAATACGAATGCCAAAAGGAAGCCTCATTTCAGTGCGATGCTTGCCCGTATAAAAGTAAACAGAGATTTAACTTAAATCTACACAAGGAGAGGTGCCACAAGGATGATATATTGCTTTCTTGAATATTTTGTGTTTGTTTATTATAGTTGATGTAATTTTTTTTAAAACTATAATTATAAAGTAGTATATCAAGACACCGAGCAATATTAATTTAATCGAAATTAAAAGAAATGAGAGACAAGAAAAAAGTAAATTAAACACATCGTCTTTTATGATATTTTTACAATCATTCTTATGAGATTGTGCAAGTACCCTTACAAAGTATTATAAATTTAAGAATCAAGGTCTTTAAATTATTTAAACAAATCGTGGATAAAATACTTATTAAGTAGCTATTACTTATCAAGTTTTCGTAACTATTTATTGGTTCTTTTGCAAGTGTAATGTAATAAATACGATAGTTATGGTATTATCGTTATATAATTATCGTAATTTAAATATATAGAATATTTAAGTGTAATTACATGAGTTATTACAATTAATTTACAATATTTTTGTAAGTATATTTGAAGTGGATGATTTCGTGATATCAGATACTTATTGAAGACATAATTTCAAATGATTGGTTGTGAAATAAGCAAAGTTTACAGAATACATAACAGTTGTCGCACAGCCCGTAGATTTCTTTGTAACTCTTTGAAGTTCACGGACACTTACTTGGTGAGGTTTACGGGGCAAGTCTCAGTGCTCCACCAGGTGTGACCTTCGGTTTCAATACCAGGGTTGTTCCGAATGCGCACAACATAACAGGAATTTTATGAGTTATAACAAATTTTGTTTTTATTCCGGTTAATAGACTTCATTTTTTTTGGAATAGTTTCTATTAATAAATATTTATTACTGCATATTTTACATTAACCTAAGAAGCAACACCCTAGTTATACCGATTTATGTCGCCGCAACTAATTGTCCAATTGTATAACTAATTTAGCACAAAAAAATAATCAGTTCCCTAAATTTAACATATAACGAAATCAATTACAATGAATCACATATGCCTCAAAATAGATATATATTTTCTAGATATCTATATATCTAGATTCTAATTCGTTCGTTGCATTGGCCTGGAGTAATGTTGGCATATATGTAATGGAGAAATTGTATTTATTTTCGAATGACTTGAAACACCATCAACGTATGTTATCCAATATTTGCAAGGCATCAGCAATAATATTTTTTTTAAATTCCCAAAAATATACTAGATAATTGATTATTTTAAGCGCGCTAACACGCCCACGTCGTCACAATGTGGAAACGGAGCGTTCCGCTCTCGTGACGTCACCAAACGAACGAGTCTTGCTGTTAGTTGTAGTTGACGTTGCATTTTTCGTTCGTTTGTTACTCTCGTTGTTTTGTGTCAGAGCTGAAACAATGGAGCCGGGGTTTCTACAGAGTGACAATTTACCAAGAATTGACTCTTTCGTGTTACTGAACTTTATCGGACAAAATATGATGCTGTGACAGAAAAAAATACGTTCTCGTGTGACTTTTCATACTCTACAAGCCTGTGTTCTTGGATTTCCTTTGGTTTCTCCGCAACCATTATCAACTTCCAAAATAATCGCAAAATGATATTTATTCTTAATAAACTCTAATTTTAATTCTAAATCCAACGATATAGCACTTAACATTTTCCGATGTTTCGAACTAAAAAAAACAATAATTCTAGTTGAAAAGGGAGTTGATGATGGTTGCGAAGAAATGAAACGTCAGATTGAAAATCTAAAAACGTCGGCGGGTAGAGCAGAGAAAGCAGCAATGCAAACGTGAAATTTATTTTGTTATAGGTATATCATTTTAAATAGTCAGACAAAAAATACGTAATCGGGAATTTTCGGCTTTTTCCAAATAGCTTCGGAAGCTATTATGTTCCAAATTACATTGTTCTATTATATCATTTGTTGTCATTGTGCTACTATATTACAAAATACATTGATGATTATTACAAACAAAGAGTCTACCAGAAATAATTACTATTAATGGTAGCTTTGATAAGAGTTTCCAGTCTAATTCAATATTCGCGGAGAATTAGCTCGGAAAATAGTTGTTTCTGGGAGCCAATTTGTTTGTAATAATAATTAATGTATACGCGAGTATACAGATTTCAATATAAATATTTAAATCAACTAAAATTGGCGAAATACCTAAGTAAACCTTTAAAAAATATATAAATTATCTTCTGTTAATTGTAGCATATTCGGAAAAAACAAAGGAGTAATATTGATTGAGTTTACCGTAAAATATAATAATTAAAACAAATGTAAACTCACTTAGCTTCATCTTTTGGACACCGGAAAAATGATAATCCACTTCCACGTTTTGTTGTGCAACCATCTACTGAACAATATACCGTAGGCATGTTACTACAATACAAATAATAAAAACTTTTCGCAGCGAGAACCTGACGCACTGTGTATGCGCTGGGTTCCTCGCTCCCCATGGGTGGTCTGCGATGAAGAGGAAAGCACAAGCGGTATGCCCGTGCGATAACCGTTATTTATTCTGTAAACATTGGTAATAAGATTATGCGAATAATACAGGTATATATATGACCAATTGGTGAGTTAAGATAAGTGTCAGACATCTAGGGACGTTTGTGAGTACCTAATTTTCCCGACTCTGACGTCAGCAGTATTGCAGGTAGCGTACATCGGGCTATTGGTTAATTCGCAAGTTAGCTAAGTCTTAGATATCTATATCATATATAGCGGCGTTTGATACTTGAATATATATATATATATATATATATATATATATATATATATATATATATATATATATATATATATATATATATATATATATATATATATATATATATATATACATATATTTACTAATAACACTGTTTTTCTATATTTTCATGTCACTAAATTTCAATGCCACTAAAATTCTTTATTGATGCCTAATTATTAGGTACCTGCTTACTATGAGTAACAACATACGTTTAATTTAAGTATTTTATTATGAGTAGGTATATCTATTTTAAACTGTTCTTAATATACCTAATATAATATAATTTCAGATTATACGTGCTACGTGTGTTCGAAGAAGTACAAACAGAGGCAGTCACTTTGGAGACACAAAAAGTATGAGTGTGAAAAAAAGGCGATTTTCAAGTGTGTCGTTTGTTCTTTTAAAACTAAGCAGAAGTCCAACATGATTCGGCATATAAGTAGACATAACGATTAATGCAATCATAGATTTTCATGTATTATTTATGGGGTCCACTTAAATTGACGGTATTCTTATTTTCATTAAGGTGAACCTATTCTAATTTTTCAAAAACCTCTTTCATACGTAGAACTTTCTGTAATTTTTAAATAGGTATGTTTTATTTACTCATTAAAATGTGTAAGTAAGAAAATAAAGTTATATTTTGAAAGATCTGTTGTTTATGTTTAGTTTTATATATATATATATATATATATATATATATATATATATATATATATATATATATATATATATATATATATATATATATATATATATATATATGTAACTCGTTTCCACCACACATACGTTTTATTATTTAACGATAATAAAATTAATTTTTGTTAATATGGCATAAGCATATATTTATTGTGAACGAACATATTTAAAGCAATTATGAGATTATGGCTGTCTCGTATCCTTTCTTGGTTTTACTCAGCCTATATTACTTAATAGGTACATATGCATAAATAACAATTCAAAAATATGGACAAAAAACTGGCTGGTCATAGCCATGCAATGCAAAAAACTGTGTAAATGCATTAGATAACACTAGATATTTATATTACTTTGCACATATCAATTAGCCCACATGGAAGAAAGCAGGTACAAAAAAGGCCCCACTGGAACATTACCATAAAAAATACATAGAACATATTTTATGTAGAATTTTATGCTTTTCAATTTATTACTTAACTTTTTTTTCATAGTACCAATGGGAAGAGATATGTTCTCGCCAAAAACTGCTTTTGGCAGCTATCTTTCCAAAATAGTTCCTCCCCATGGTCGCAAACTCAGTTATGATTAGGTCATTTAATTTTACGATCCCACCAAATTTCATCTTGTTGCGTGGTAAAACTACCAATTGCCTTGGCTATCTATCATCACAACGCGGCGTTACGAGTGCTGTATTATTCTGCGGCACTTGTACGGTATAGATAACAATGAATAGATAGATACATTTCCTATGCTCGAATTTAAGTTATATTATGAAAATTAAATGATGGTCCACCAATATTAGTAAATCAAATTTATAAAAACCGAAAATATAACATATGTTTTTAAGTTATTTATAAAAAGCTCATGTAACTAAACTTGGAAAATGGTGTTATTTCACTAAGAAATTTCAGATTTTATTAACATATTATAAATCTCAAATATATTATAAATCATATATTATTATAATATATTAAAAATCTCAATTCAAAATAATTATCAAAAATAAATAATGTTCATTCAAGTTAATGAGAAACGAAAATATGATATGTTTTAAGTTATTTATAAAATATTTATGTAACTAAAGATAGAAAATGACATTTTATTTCACTAAGAAAATGTACATTTTATTAAGCATATTATTTATAATGCTGGAAGAACGTGAGAATAATTTTCAGAAATAAATGATACTCCACCGATATTTGTTTTAGATAGTTAATACGTGACAATAATATAAGACGTATTGAAATTATTTATAGAAATTTGGTGTAACTAAAGTGTAGAAAATTGGTGTAGAAAATTGCATTTAATTTCACCAAAAAAAATCCCATTTTACTTTTTAAAATGCTAAACTTTTTATTGACTCTATAGGTACTCGGGATTTTTTTTTGTTTTCTTCTTTTTATATTCGTTCCTAAGGGTTTTCACAATAATTATCAAAAATAAAATAATGTTCCACCACTTTTATACACCTCTTCTTTTAATTTAATTTATCTGAATTAAATGGCCTCTCATCCAGGAGATGTATACTGATGAATTTTTATTTTGCCTATCGGCTGCTCAAGTTTTTCCCCTACAAAATTTCATGAACTACTTCCAAACACTCACTTTGGATTTTTTAGTATTATCTGGAATTAAGTGTAGAACTTCCTCCCTAATAATATCTTGACTTTCCATTCCAAAACGAGACATTTTCAATAACACAATCTAATAAATCAGCGATTTGCGGAAATACAATGAGTCAAGGTGGTGGAACTTGACCAGGGCCGTAGGCCGTAGCTCTTTTTGTTGTTCCATGGCTCACTATGATGAATGGATTTTTGTCATTCGTAATAAAACTGTTCCATTTTGGCATAATAGTTATAATTTAATTGTGTGAAATTTTCTTACCGAATATCCCACAAGCTTAAAGAAATAACCGGAAATTTTTCCACTTTCATGAATATTTTAGAAAATTCAAATTATTCAAGACCTCGAAAAAATGTCTTTTTAATAAATAATAATATAATAATTTAAGGAAATAATTGAATCACTAGTGATATTTGAAATCAAAATATTTAATTAATTAATATTGAAAATAAATGAGCTTGCAATGAGAATGAGATAAATGATTATTTTCCAATTTCAGAGTCAGTTACATCATTTTGGTGTGAGAGCTGTGGAAGGAGATACAAGCGCAAAAATGCCCTAGTGAGGCATACTAGGTATGAATGCAAGCGAGAACCACAATTTCACTGTACTTACTGTCCATATAAAGCGAAACTAAAAGAAAACCTTACGCGACACATGGTTCATCAACATATTGGAATTTCACAATGTCATGATTCTTTTTATACCTAAAAAATGTACTAACTCAAGCAAAGTAATAGGTACTCTTGGTTTGTACTGCTCGTTGCCCATGTTATCTATTATCGCATAAGATGTACTAATTTATATCAAAACGCAACACTGCCCGATTCCATAAAGAACCATGGTGTTAACTAAATTTTGTCAAATTTCACATATTTTCAACAGCAATTATCAATATTAAGACACTCTTATGTTAACAAGAAATTACACTTAAATTAAAATTGAATTGAAATTAACAATATAGATAATAGTTGTTAACATTTTTACTTAACCATTGCTTTAACCTATTGCTTTTACTTAACCTATTGCTTTTACTTAACCTATTGCTTTCATAAGATTTGGAATCTTATGAAAGCAATAGTATTTTTGTTAAGCCATGTTATTTTTTTTTGGAAAACACTAATAGTCCCCAATACAGCGTCTTTTTTTGAAAATTATTACAAAAGTGGTAAAAATGGTTGTTAAAATGAAGTCGCTAAGGCTTCATTTTAACGAGTCTACCACACTGGTAAATTTGGGGGCACAGAGTACGGGATGGACGTTTTTCCGGACGCGCAGCATCTAAACCTGTCGTTCTAGCGCGGTTACGAATTTTTATTTCCAAAATCCATTTTTTTTATTATAACTGCAAGATTATGCGTCACATCGAAAGATATTTTTTTTCCGAAAAAAAAGAGTGCGCGATTGTCGAGTCCGACACCTGCAACATATCACTCTAGCGGGGTACCATTTTGTTATTGCACAAAACCTAATTTTGAATGGCAGTCGCTCATAATTGCCTAAATAAGATAGTCCGTACCCTAAATAAGGTAGTCCGCCTAAATAAGATAGTCCCACAATATTTCTGCCTCGTTTTTTCAGTCCGACAACCTGAATATGTCAGTTATGGCAGGTTATATTTTGCGACTTCAAAATTTGGAACAAAAATCGTGATAGATTGGTACGTTTTTGAACTAAATATAGCACTGTCCGACAAAAATAGTCAATCATATTACCAGTCCGACAAAAAAAAATGTTAAGACGATGAATCATTAATCGAATTTTTATAATCGTGTATAATTAACTGCAAATGTGTAAATTAATGTTGATATGATGTATTATGATATTATTTTATTTATGCTCTGATAGAGGATAATTGTGCAAAGTATTGTAATTAAATAAGTACTAATAAATTAATTGATAAATAAAATTAGGTTTTTTTTGTGAAAAAAATTATGGAAAATTATCACACCTAATTTTGTTCATAACAAATTTTATCTTTTATTTAATGTATACCCGTATAGAGCAAAACTGTGCAATATAGTAAAAATACTTATTATATATCGATTAATTTTAGTTATTTTTATTTAAAAAGAAAATATGAAATATAATCAAACCATATTTAGTTCTTAGTAACTTTTGTTATTTAATGCGGTATATAAATTAATTTATTGAAAATATCAACACCATCAAAATTAAGACTATTCTGATTCTGACTTCTGATTCTGAATCTAAACACATCTACTGGAATTGTTATTAGTTTCATTATCATGTTTTTGTATTTTGTGATGTACGATTTGTTTTATTGATCATTTATAACTATATATATATATATATATATATATATATATATATATATATATATATATATATATATATATATATATATATATATATATATATATATATATATATATATATATATATATATATATATATATATATATATATATATATATATATATATATATATATATATATATATATATATATATATATATATATATATATATATATATATATATATATATATATATATATATATATATATATATATATATATATATATATATATATATATATATATATATATATATATATATATATATATATATATATATATATATATATATATATATATATATATATATATATATATATATATATATATATATATATATATATATATATATATATATATAGATATATATATATATAGATATATATATATATATATATATATATATATATATATATATATTTATATATATATATATATATATATATATATATATATATATATATATATATATATATATATATATATATGTATATATTGTGAAACACGGCGAACGTGAGTACTATTTCATTATTGCTAATGAAATAGTACTCACGTTCGCCGTGTTACCTTACCGCTGCCGTGAGGGTGGACAGTGGCTATATATATATATATATATATATATATATATATATATATATATATATATATATATATATATATATATATATGTATATATATATATATATATATATATATATATATATATATATATATATATATATATATATATATATATATATATATATATATGTGTATATATTGTGAAACACGGCGAACGTGAGTACTATTTCATTATTGCTAATGAAATAGTACTCACGTTCGCCGTGTTACCTTACCGCTGCCGTGAGGGTGGACAGTGGCTAGTACCTCAGATACAGGAAACTGCTGTCAGTTTTTCCGCAAAGCAGGACAAATTACTAGGTGAAGTTAATGTGCAATCCCACTCCTCCAGATTGTCCAGATTGTCTCGTGATGAATATCTCCAAGTGGACGATAGCGAGCTATTAACTACCAATTCGTCCAATGTCACAGCTACTTGGGTTATACGTTATATCGTCCCCAACAGGACCTCAAAAATATCTGTATTAGACAAGTATTACTTGTATTTCACATGTTTTCTTTAAATTCAATTACAAATAATCAATAAAACAAATCGTACATCACTCTAAAGATCCTTAATGAAGGTGAAGGAACTGGTACAACTTCTAAGTGGTTCGTTTTCCGTATATATCTCCAGATATACAACTGGTAAGTGTGCCCTCCTTATTCATATATTTACTTATTTCTCTATGTAATGAATTGCTACAAACCCGAGATTTCTTTTCGCAATATTTCTCTATGTATTGTGTTCTATATTGTGAGGTTTGATGTTTTACTATTTTTTGATTAGGTCATGTGAAATATTAAAATAATTTTATAATTTCAGAGTCTGTTAGAGTTCAATTCCAAACTGTTCAGGCTTTATTAGACCTAAAAGCACATGGTGTTATACTGGAGTCGAAAATAGACATAATTCTTGAAAAAATGGGAAGTACTAGCACATCTGAGGATGACAGCGATCTTCCACAACTACCTTTAAAAACTTTTGAGCACATATGTGATTTGGAGAAGAAACTAACAGACGAGAGGAATTGTTATAACCTGGTAATAGTTTTCAGTGAGATTTAAAACAAATTTTAACAAATAACTAATATTGTTTTAGAGAAGAACTTTTCTCGTAGGAGGATCGGATGCTGGCAAGTTGACGAGGCGATGCTTAAGTAAGCTATTTGCAGATGAGCTAGCCTGTAAGTGTTCTTGGATAGGAACTAAAGGCAAATTTAAAATCCAGGGTTTAAAAGCTGTAGAGGAGTTAAGAGGTGAGTTACTATAAAAATTATTACACAAATGTATCGTACTTATTTTTTTCATTTTAAATATTAGTAAAATAATTGCCTATATTTTAATGGAATAGTTTGAAACTATCAGTAAATAACAGCGTTGTTGTAGCTTTCTTGTTATGCGAAGTTATGTTATTATGCGAGAATATAACTAACCAAATATATATAACGATGGTGAAAATAACATACCAACTAAATGATAATGATAATCAACTAAATGATAATGAGCTAGAAATATGTTATTAAACATTTATGTGACTTTTTTTAGGTGTTGTGAGAAGAATTTTCCCAGTAACCTCCGATTTAGAATTCGAGAAAATCGTGAAAGATTTCTTTCGGTATGGGGGTCAAAGGGTATCTAGGAAGTTGTCGACCAAGATAGTATAAAAATTACCGAAAAAAATATTCGGGTCAATTTTACATTTACTAAAAACAATTGTGTAATATAGGACATACCTATTAGGTAAAATCGGAGGAGATTATTTTTCACCTTGTTATATTTGTCAATTACTGTTGATTTATTTATTATGATTAGCATGTTATTAGTTTATTTTCATTAGTACAGTTTCTAAATAAACATTTTAAGGGATATTTTTCAAAATTTAAGTTTCGCCCAGAAAATTTGTGTTTTATTATTTCCTTGACTAAATGACTCTTCAACAACTGTAGGTAATTTAGAGATGATTATATAGGTTTATTTCCGTCTGCCGACTGATGTTCTGTCAAGTCTTTGTTTTTTGGAATATGGGGTTAACACATAGTGAAAATGCCCCTGCTCAGTGAGATGTATGGGGTCAGATGAAATCCTACACGTACATCAGAGTTTTCGGAATGGTAACACTGGGAGACATTGATACCAAATTTTACCTCCTGTTCGTTCTTAACTTTTACATATACATAATTACATAAGATTACATAAGAATTATCTACCTTTGTGATACATTTCACGCGTTGGTAAATTGGCGATACAATTGCTATGATGTATTTACTAGGTTTATGTATCTTTGGCGAACAATATAATCTCGGTACAGATCGAATCAATGGATTGAATTTCAGGTAAATATTATTTGCCGTCGACCGTGTATTTACGAGGTTAATTAATATATACAAAAGAGTTCAATAATGACCCCTATTAATGCATGATTTCCTATTAATGAACGATTTTAGTGAAACATGCGTATACATTTAAATTTCCATTTCTCGACGCTACGATGTCACGCTTAATATTTGAAATATAGTTTTGTAAAACGTCGAATAAATGGATATCGAGAAAGATTTTATGTTAACCCTGCCAGAGGTGGCAGAAACTGCAAATCTAGCAACTTTAAGTTTACTGCCAGAAAAGAGCAGACATCTATATGAAAAAACTTACAATTAACGTTAAAATATCTCGATTATTAATCGCTGTCATTAATACACTAGTTCGTTAAATAACTATTAAGTCGACCAAGCAGAAGAAGTTACAGAAGTAAAAAAGTTAAGGAGTAAGATATATTAAATAGAGTTGTGCAGACTAAAATCAAATATTCTTGTATTAACAATAGTGAATTATAGTATACCAGAGCATATGTAGGTATATTTACGCAACTGGTACATCAACTTGTGTACGAAAATCGTGTTTCTGGTCAAAACAGCTTTTTGTTATTTCGAATCCTAGTTGTTTAAAATAATTTTTAATTGTTGTCATATTTTTTAAAACATTCACTAGAAATATGTATTTGGCATTATTTTATTTTTGCTCAATTGCCTTAAAGATAAACTGCGCAAATGTTTAGACATTTCAAAGTCATTGTGTTTTACAAGCACCTCAAAATTTGTATTAAAGTCTACATGGACAATAATAAACGCGTGAATCTTTTTAAATTTTCAATAGGTAAAATTGAAAACATTGTTATTGTTTATACACCAAATTAAGTCTAAAATATACCTCGGCTCCTAGGATCTACTTGATTACAAATCTGAAAAAATACGTCAAAACAAATATTTCTGTTGGTCCTTATGCATTAATATATATATCATCAGTTTTTATATTTTTAGGATCAAACCAAATAATGTGTAGAAGGTGTGGAAGAGTATACAAACATAGAAGTTCTCTCTACAAGCACATAAAATGGGAATGTGGTGTGGAGTCTCAGTTCAAATGTCCGATTTGCTTTTATTCTTGTAAACAAAAAATAAGTTACTTAAGTCATATGAACTTTAAACATAACATAAGCAGATCTGTCGTCGAGGAGCAATTACAGTTAGTAGATAATCATACCCTCCCAGTTAATAACGCTAGCCTAGTTGAATGATTCCCTTGTTCAATTTAAGTGCAACAGATTGAATTGGATTTAATCACAGGTGACAAAATGTTTTGGAAAAGTTGTGGTGGTTATGTCGGTTGTGCAAAAATAAGAGAATGTTAGTTAGGACAAAAGTATCTCCAAGATAATCAGACACAAGTAAAATTGTATTCATTTCAGTTATGTATATCTAAATAATTACAGATGACATGTCATTGTAATTGTATATAGTCAATATTACGTAGGGCAAACATGTAGGGTCTGTTCAGACCAGATGTAAGAACAGTCTTCAAGTACAGCGGTTGGAGAAAACTGATACAATGTGTAGCAAACGACCGCCCCAGTGAAGTATCAAGAAGAATGACGTCTGATTTTAACAGTATTAACAAATACATCTAATTGAACTAAACTTCTCGTCATTTGACATGTCAGTGAATAGAAGTGACTCCAGACAAGGGACAAAAATTTAATAAATATAAATATAAACGATACATCTTTCCTATCTTTCGTTCATTGTGTCCCAAACGTAGGTAGTAGTATACCATATTCTGCGCGTTGCAATTTGGGAAGAGGTGTCACCGGTATCCTAATGGCGCCGAACAATTGTTTGACGATGGCCGGTAGGAAGTCAGGTATGGCCGGTATGTTGGTTGCCCGTCCATAGGATCTCATTTAGTCGAGGGAAATACGGAACATTCGGCAATCCTTTTCACGGAACCGATTACCTCGAGCCATCTTCAAATAAATTTGTAAGTATTATGAAAAGCAAAAAGAATCAGGCTCTAACGGATGCACTGCACAAATAAATTAGCGGAAAATGTTTAAAAGACTTTTCTTATTAAATGGACAATCAAAATTTTTCTTTTAGTGATTTATTTATTAAACATTCCTCTTTAAGCAACAAACAAAATATTGGTTCTAATGTGCTGGTTTCTTATGTACAAGACTAAATGTACAAAATGTCACAAGTTCAGTGTTGTCCATTTAGTAAATTAAAAAGAAACTTAAAAATATTCCATGGAAGAAATAAACATCAGTTGTTGATATCCCTGTCTATGAATTGCGTTCATTCAGTGTATTTGAAGTAGCTTTAGTAGAAGATGAACCTTCTATACGCTACGCTACATATAAGCTACAGGCTAGTCCATCCGTTATCTGCAGACTTTGGAATCGTTCCCAAGTTACCTGTTGCTTGGTAGCTACTCCAGGAGGACTGGACATTATTCAAGGCAGGAAACAAAAAACAACCCACCGAGATGACAGGTATATCGTTACAGTTTACCTTCACCCTCGTACTACCATGACTACAGACCTACAAAACCATTTTAAGAACCAAGTGCTAGAGGTCTGACCAAACAGTCAGAAATTGACTGAAGGAAGCTAGTTTGAGACCACGTAGACATATACGAGTTCCTCGATTAACTAGAGATCATTAATTGCTCGCCTAGCGTTTGCACGTGAATATGTTCAGTAGCAACGTCGGCCCTGGAGATCAGTTCACTTTAAGTCATTGCGATGGTTGTATACGAGTCTACAGATGTCTTGATAAACGGTACGTTGAAGCCAATGTTCAGAATCTTGACATATTCGAAGTCGGTTCTGTAGTGGTTCTGGGCGGCCTAAGTAATAATGGCCACACCGACTTGGTAGTCGTTACTCAACACCTAAATGCATAAATATACGTAGATACAATCCTGAAGGAGTGTGTGTTAGCATTTTCCAATAATTTTAGTCCTTGATTTCACACAGCCCAACTCGCGACAAAATTCCACCGAAAGCACGGAATTTCGCTCAGGGAGTGGCCGGCCATGAACTTCCATCTTAACCTGATCAAATTCATTAATGGAACATGTTGAACCGACGCGACGTGTTAGAAAACGTTAGACGCGGCGGAGGTAAAGGAGCCACTAAATATACCTGTCAAGAAAAGGGTACCGGTAAACATGCCGCCGAAAATTCAGTGTTGGTAGACCATTTAGTAAATTAAAAAGAAACTTAAAAATATTCCATGGAAGAAAGAAACATCAGTTGTTGATATCCCTGTCTATGAATTGCGTTCATTCAGTGTAGTTGAAGTTGCTTTAGTAGAAGATGAACCTTCTATACGCTACGCTACATATAAGCTACAGGCTAGTCCATCCGTTATCTGCAGACTTTGGAATCGTTACCAAGTTACCTGTTGCTTGGTAGCTACTCCAGGAGGACTGGACATTATTCAAGGCAGGAAACAAAAAACAACCCACCGAGATGACAGGTATATCGTTACAGTTTACCTTCACCCTCGTACTACCATGACTACAGACCTACAAAACCATTTTAAGAACCAAGTGCTAGTGGTCTGACCAAACAGTCAGAAATTGACTGAAGGAAGCTGGTCTAGAGATCATAAATTGCTCGCCTAGCGTTTGCACGTGAATATGTTCAGTAGCAACGTCGGCCCTGGAGATCAGTTCACTTTAACTCATTGCGATGGTCGTATACGAGTCTACAGATGTCTTGATAAACGATACGTTGAAGCCAGTGTTCAGAATCTTCACATATTCGGAGTCGGTTCTGTAGTGGTTGGGGGCGGCCTAAGTAATAATGGCCACATCGACTTGGTAGTCGTTACTCAACACCTAAATGCATAAATATACGTAGATACAATCCTGAAGGAGTATGTGTTAGCATTTTCCAATAATTTTAGTCCTTGATTTCACACAGCGCAAAGTTGCAAACTCGTTGCAGTGCATTGTGGATGGCCTTCTCATAGTCTACAAACACTCCATTTGGATAAAAGTTTAAATTAAAATACCTTAAAATTTTAGGCTTTAACGGATAAACTAGTTTTTAATAAGTTTTAGATTGTTTATTTTTTAATAAAAAAAACATGTAAGGCTAATACATAATGTCCATTTTTAAATCCGTAAATACTACCGTTTGTAGCAACTCATTACATAGAGAAACAAACAAATAGATGAATAATCAAAGGAAGACTCACTTACCAGTTGTGGACACATATGCGAAAACGAATCACTTAGAAGTTGTACAAGTTCTTTCACCTTCATTGAGGATCTTCAGAGGGAGGTACGCTAGTGTAGATTTGAGCAGTGCTTAAATTTATATATGCTTAAATTTATCAAAATAAAAAAAATCAAACATATATGTCCATTATAAATATCAACGCTTGAATACCTAGTCTCTCCCAGAGCGGGGTCAAATTATATAATTTTGATAAACACTTTTGTAGCCTAGTAGCGAGCTGTATTTTTTTAAAATGTGCTGTGGATACTCTTAATAGCAAAGTGCAATATTTGTAACTACTAAACTACAATAATAACTAGTTTAACATATGAAATCGTACTTATTTTATAATGAGATGCTAACTGCATTTATGTCCATTCTATCACTGATGAAAATGTAAATATAGCATAATTATCTCAAAATTTCTTTGTTTTTAAGGAAATGGCTGTATGTATCTTTAAATATTTCACTAAAATAAAATTTTGTTATTCTAATATCAATTTTAAACACGAACGTATTTATAACTATAATTTTCGACTTACACAATATTTATTTGCACTTATTTCTTGAATATATAGAAAAATAATTTTCTTAAAAAAAACATCTGCATTAAAGAGCAAGTGTTCCTGAAATATTCTGAAAACTATAGACACTTAAAGTTGATGGATTATACTCAATTTTGTCAATTTTGTAATTCCTTGATAGTTTTATGTGACTTGATATGACCATAAGATTTTTTTGTCATGAACATAGCCATGTGAATTATAGCCCAAGGGCACATCTCCACGTAAACTGCTAGATATACTCAATGACATACTTCACTAAATCAAATAAAATATTGTTGTGTCAAATAAATGTGTTAAATATATGAAAATATTTTAATGGAAATAAAAGGGTTTTGTTTTTAATACTAACTTATTTATATGATCAAAGTTGAATCTGAATAAATTTTGTGCATGTGAGTAAAATGTTTTAATTATTTTATAATATCTAAAAATAGTTATGTTGTTGATAATATATTGTTTTGTATAATTAGATATATCCTACATCTTATCCTTATTTTTTTATTTCTACAATTCATTGTATCCACTGTTTCAAATGTGTGTTTGGGGACTTTAAGCACGTCGTGAGTGAGAAAATTCTAGCTCAACGCTTTTCAATACAGTAAATCGGGAAATGTAATTCAGGCACTTCTCATCCTGATATCAGATGCTTTTTGTGTGCAATAGATGTTCCAATGCCTCAGTTTAATAAAGTCAATATTGGAATAGTTTTTTTAGATTCGATATGGGGAAAAGTGAATATTATACAACAAATATAATTACATAAATATCTCGACCGAAATGATTTTGATGGATGTATTCTTGTTATATGTTATATGTTACAAAATTAGATGATAATATAATTAGTTTAGCTCCATCATAAATTGATGTAAATAAGGGTAAGTAAAATTTACTACAAGTATGTCTCATTGAATAAACTAAATGTTAGTACAGAGAACACAAAAATGCTTTGCTTTTCTCAGGGAAAGTACCACCTATACCAGGTAAGTAAGTTGGTCTTTTATTTCTACAGAGTAAATATTAGTACATTGATATTTTGCTCTGAGAAATACGTACATAAGCCTGCAAAAGCAGAGACTAGAATTGAAGAAATTAAATTTAAATAATACATAGACACACAAACTAATACAGAAAATTTTATACGACACAAGTTTAATATTTAATATCACAAATAATAAAACATGTATGAATTATTTACATTAACAATTATAATTTTGTATTCATCAACCGAGTATAGGATTCAATCACATAGAAAAACATGTTTTAGAAAAATTATTTCATTTTGATAACTTTTAACGTTCCTTAGCAGGTGGTTTTAGAAATTTAAGCAGAGGTAGTACGTACCTTTTTCATACAATGTTCTTTTATGTATTGAGTAAGTAAAATCTCCCCGAAATGCTGAAGGGATGATCGCTTATGGAAAAGTCAAACTGTTACGGTTTTCAATTAGAAACTGTAGGCCACGTAAGTCTAACTACGCTTCTGACAGAAAAATTTTAGTAAGTTCAGAAGAACTTCCCCAGATGACAATGCCAAGTTTCATTAAAGAGTAAAAATTTGACTAATATAATGTTTTAACTACTCCATAGTCAGCTTGATTTTTTATTATAACTCTAATTGCGTAATAGTGGAGCGGATAGAGCGTCGTAGTTTATCAAAATTATAACAAATTCATAAAATATAACAAACTTTCAACAAATAATAATAAGTACTTACCATTAATATTTTCATACAAATTTAAGCTCCACATATTAATAATAACCATTGAGTCAATATTATAGATCAAATAACCTTTTTTCAGTGTTGTTTAAAATATAATTTCAGTAAAAACTTGTATAGAAAACACTGTTTTACGTGCAAGTGTAATCAGGGTTGCCTATATCATTTCTCATTGAATACACATGGTAGTAGTTGCCTATATGTATTGATCATATAATACATTGGTATTATATATTAAAATAAATTACTACCTATAGCTGTTTTTAATTATTTACTTCTCATTTATTAATCTATATATAATATAATATAATATGTTTAAATAGATAATGCACATTTCCAAGGTTGATATGTTAACTATTATGATATGATATGATATTGTTGACATGTTTTCCTATTCCTTTGTTATAAAACTACTGTGCTTCTTGATAATATTTTATGGTACTCCCTATTTCTGCATTTCTTAAATTTATATTAAATATGTATATCTTAACATCTTGTTTGAATGTGGGTACTGAGTATTCTATCAGCCTCGTCCCAGAACCGACTACTGAGGTAAGAGCATCATGCTACATTTGGATTAAGTTAAAGAGTTTATCCAGGTAATATTTGAGTACAAGGTATAATAAACATTTACATATTATATTAAGCATTTAGGCGTTCAACAAATCAACAAAATTTCTCTAAATTAACTTAGAAAATATGTAAGAATATAAATTCTCTCAACTTTCATATTATATTTAAAATTGAACAAACACAAAAATTATTATATATAACATAAAAGCAAACATGTAAATACCATCCATACGCAGACTTCCATAGCGAAAATATCAAAACTGGGTATTTTAATGAGAAAAACAAATGCTCACACTTGAAATTAATAGAGTGGAATCTCTTCTACAAGATGCGTTAATTAAATTACACTGTAAAGTGTTTTCATCAATTTTACTCCTTTGTTGTGCAAATGTGCATTTTGTAGTTTGAGCCAGTTTCCATACCACCCACGAGGTCGAAGCTTTTTTTAAGTGGTGTCCCTCGTGGGGCTATTCCACTATAATTCTACCGATTTTTACGATTCAGGAGGTTCATTAAAATTTTTTCTTCTAAAAACTCTAATTTACGTGGACTATTATGTGAGCCCTATAATCTAAATAGAAAATAATTCCAATACAGAATAAATTAATATTAATTGGCATAATATTTTTACCATTTGGGTACAGTACAAACAGTTAAATATTATAATCATAACGAGAAGTATGCAGAATTACTTTGCTCTTCTGCTAGTTGCGTCTATTTTGTCTAGTTCTACACCGTGATAGTAAATTAAATTGACTTTTAATTTTTTTTAATCATTTACCAAGAAATGTAAAAAGTTTCAAAGTTTATACTCATTATGCTGCTTTTGAATTTAAAATACCATAACAATAATATTTATTTTTATGCTTTATATTCCTTGTTTGTGCAAATCGTATATATAGGTACATAATACGTTCCTGGACCAAATGGGGCTAGCAAAAATAATATGTCGATTCCCTGCCTCCTTCGCTCTTTTTGACCTCTGAGCTAACCATTGTGGTTGCAATTAGGGGATTACTAATATTACTTCACCCTGTGATAACTTCATATATACTGTATATTTCTTGTACAAATAAATACAATATTGTAATTTTTGTTTCAATATTTTTCTCCTTCTACAGTATATAGTATACTTTTTTATTCATTATTTTTCTAATAATTATGGTTGTATTTCAATTTGTCCTGATTTTCTGCATATTGTTTGTTAATATAATGTAGTATAAATCGTCCTATAAAGCATATAAGCTTCTCTTGGAAAACTAAATTATTAAATTAAGAAACAAATAAACGAACTGGCAATATATAGTATTATTATATTGTTTCCTGCAATCATGTTATCATAATGTTAAACATTCTTTATTTTTAGGTTATAAAACATGTAATATATGTCCAAATTGTAACAAGGTATACAAAAACTTGAAGACAATGAAAACTCATTTAACGCAGGACTGTGCCAATACAACAATATTGCAATGCGCTTTATGCAACTACACGAGCAAGCGGAAGTATGATTTAAATAACCACGTCGCTAGAAAACATTAGTGTATAAAACAATAATTTATTTTCGAACTGTCAAATAATTAACTTTAACATTTTAAATTTGTTCTTAGGCGGATTTAATAGATCTTAGTGTTTTTCAGATTAAAAATAAAACACTTACAATCTAAGATCTATTAACGTGCTTAGTTAAATGTAATTCATGAAGATATAAATACATCTGACTGAATCTAATTGTGTTCTGTCCGAAACATATTCGGATAATTAAATAAAAGAAGTATACGATACGGAAACACTGTTTTTTATTGATAAAATTTACAACATTTGAATGCACAATTTTGCAACATAAAATTAAATTAGATAAATAAAATTAAAAAAACAAGAATATATCAACATTTTGACTAAACAAATTATGACAATTTTTTTTCTGAAACAAGTACTTTGCCGTTGATATCAATGTTAGTTAATAACTTCTAAGATCTTTTATTCGATTGAACAGATCCTTAATAAAAAGTTTTACCTAACATTTTTTATATAAATCCATTTGGAAAATATGTTAGCTAGGAACAAGATCCTTGACGCCACCATCTAGATACAGTTTTAGGGATATAAGTTTTATATGAACTGCTTGTCCAACACCTCTGTAAATACTGCTTTTATCAGTATATCAGTATATAGTTTTATCATATATATCATTGAATATATTTGTATTTTCAACAATATCGTAATATTTTATCGCAATAATTTTAAATATAGATCATGATTTAAATGCAAACGTTTTCAAACTTTAATAATGCAGTAGTTTTGCACCACTGCGGTATTAATAACTCACCCTGTATATATATATATATATATATATATATATATATATATATATATATATATATATATATATATATATATATATATATATATATATATATATATATATATATATATATAAGGAACGATTAATTAATAATATATATTGTGTAATACGAAAAATATATTGTGGCCGTTTAAAAAAATTATCGAATTATCGCTCAAGGTTTTCCTGATGTAACGTATCAGGAAAACCTTGAGCGCCCACCTTATTGTATATTACATCAAGATAAGCGGAATTAAAAATAAATATCGACGTGTTCGAGAATTTGAGAAAGAAACTTTTTTAACGAAAGGATTTTAACAAAAGGTGTCAAATTATGATAAAAAATTAATCCCTGTTTGTTGTAACGATCGGAATATTTAGTATCATTTCATGTGACATTTTGAGATTTACTCGAACTAGATGGATTGCAATTTTTAGGGTAGTCAAAAAAGCCCCTATACATTAATTAATACTCTATTACCCGCCAGAGGATAATAGCGTTTAAAGTGTTTAAAGTGGGCAATAAAAGGTTGCCTAACCTAGCTCAGCTTAATTTAGAAAAACGGAAATAAATTAGTGGGTACGTACAGTTGGTACCGAAGCTACTAACTACCCGTGGGCGCCACCGACAATTACGAAACCAAGTCATAAAAAATAACCCATTGTTTTTCAACTGTTTTCTTATTAAAGTTTATATTATTAGTTTAAAAATGGTTTTAATTACAATTTGGCTATCTTGTTATAATCGGTGATTTTTTTGGAAATTTGAAACTAATCCAGACAGTATATCTTTTTTGATTAAGAATATAAATAATCTTCAAAACCAACGACACCTAGGAATATTATTATCACAGTATGCATTACAATGGCAAACTTTATACTGTTTTGAAGCATTTTAAACGTTTTCACATCAGTTAGTTACGGGAGTGAATCAAAAACTTTGGATAGCAAAATTATCTATCTATTATTTACCTATCTATTATTTTTAGGAGATAAAATCGGTTGTCCAAGATGCAGCAAGTTATACAAGAACTTGAAAACGATGAAGAAACACTTAGCGCAGGACTGCGCTAATACAACAATATGGCATTGCAGTTCATGCAGTTACACGTCTAAACGGAAATATGATTTAAATACACATATCGCTAGAAAACATTTGTGCTATAAAGTTGTAAATGAAGATATCTTGGAGAATACAAATAAATAACTTTAAAATTTAAATGTAAGTTTTCATTATTGTTGTTCATTTAAATACCTGCTAATTTTACAGCAAAATTTGTTTTCAAGTCATGGTTATTGAAACGCATTCTCTTATTATCCTACATACTATACGATTATTATATGATTTTTCACCTAGAGCGACGGCGATTGTTTCACGACTGAGGCAATTTGCTGACTTCTTTTTTCTCAAGAAGATTCACCATTTACTTGATATCCTGTGAACGAGAAACCGTCTGGTTTCTATCCATTCTATCTGGTTTCTATCTATTCTATCTCTATATATATTATTATCTTATATTATCCCCGAAAGGCATTGTTTGCAGTTTGTGTTTGTTTGTTTACTCGTTCTTCTGCTTTTCTTTGGCTCAAGGCCAGTATTTTTCCTGTCTTATTTAGATTATGAGCCTGAGTAACATTATTTTCTTATTATTTTCGCTTATACAAGGCATAACCTAATACTAATTTTGATCAGATATAGCGACCCCTGCTTTTGCGAGGACCCGATTATAAAGTGACCACAATTGAGGATATTATTATTCGTAGATACCTACTTAGATACTTAGGTAGATACCTTGAAAGATTATGATACGAACGTAGTTTTGACAGGTTTGTGGTTATTGTAGCCCTATGCACAATGAATTCTTGATATGCACCCTGTCGAAATTTACATGGAACTAAAATTTAGTTTTCAAACAAAGATCATACGTGACGCTAGAGAAATTAGTGAACAAGGTACTAAGCGAAAAGCTTTTAGCATTGTAATTGGTAAATCTAAAAGTGCAGTTATCCGCCTTTTTGGTATTCTACAATGCACACAATTTGTAGCAGTCGAGAAAAATATTTCGCCTTTTCCGACAAAGGCAAAAAAAACTTAGTAATGCCAATCAAACCGGTTATAACGTCCCTTTTCTTTCGGTTCCTTAAATGTCGCTATAATTGGATCCTACTCATTCTGTATATATATATATATATATATATATATATATATATATATATATATATATATATATATATATATATATATATATATATATATATATATATATATATATATATATATATATATATATATATATATATATATATATATATATATATATATATACGAAATATTAATTTATACGTTTATTATTTTTAGGTGATAACATTTGTTGTCCAATATGTAACAAGGTATACAAAAATACGAGAACGATGAAATCGCATTTTTCGCAGGACTGTGGTAATATAAAAATCTTGCATTGCAATTCATGCGAATACACATGTAAACGCAGATATGACTTAAATATTCATATCGCTAGAAAGCATTAGCAGTAGATATTACAATGATCATGTACATGGAAGCAATGTTTTATGTTTTAAGGGATGCCAAATAACTTGTTAACTTGTAGGCACAATTGGTATGAATACACAAAAATTAGTCAATACTTGAATACTTAATATTCTATGGAAATACTGAATATAAATACTGAATTGTCTCAAAAAATGTAATCGAATCGGCGAATGAATACCAAAATATTGTAATTAATACTGTTATGGAAATACTGAATATAAATACTGAATTGTCTCAAAAAATGTAATCGAATCGGCGAAGGAATACCAAAATATTGTAATGAATACTGTTATGGAAATACTGAATATAAATACTGAATTGTCTCAAAAAATGTAATCGAATCGGCGAATGAATACCAAAATATTGTAATGAATACTGTTATATGGATACAATGCATTCGAGTAAGCTTGTTAAGTATGTATAATATTAATTAGGCCTGCATGTAGGTATATTAAGAAAAAAAATTGTATTTTATATTTTAATGTGTGAAATATATAAATTATATTTTGACATGTACCCATACTGTTAATAATAAATAAAAATCCTATTTGCTCGTACATTTTAAGATATTTTAACAATTTCTCTACCGGATATTATAAAAAAACCTATACATATTTCTATATAGAAGACGTTCCACGAAGCATAACAAAATCTATGAAGTGCAACGACTCATGTCATCTACAGTTTATATTAAAAAATCTACAGTAAGAGAAATAGCAATATCTTAACAATCAATAGCTTATGTTCTGCGAAATACCAGCGAACACTAATCAACATGTTTGTTTAATATTAATAATATTTAATGTTAATTTTTGTAGAAATAATTCATAAATTATTAAGTATTACAATAAACACAGTCCTATTCAAACGTTGTACCATAAAGTTCAGCGCAATATTCAACTCGATATATATATATATATTCCCTATAACAGGTTCTTATTTGCTCTATTGGTATATTTGCAATTACCTCACTTATTTTATCTTTCAAGAGATCGACATTATTATGAAAATTATCTTTTTACACATTTTGCTTCAGATATCCCCAAAAATCAAAGTCCATCATTGTAAGATCAGGGCTCCTAGGTGGCCACTGATTTGGGCCGTTTCTTGCTATCTATTTGGCACCGAATTGATGATCCAGCCATTCACGAACAGTTATCGGGAAGTGACTACTAGCGATCTTGCTAGTAGTATAATTTTCTTCGATCAATTAAGGGTATACATAGCAAATGATCATAAAAAAAGTATTCAGTATATGCAGATAAGTGTGTTGATTGAAATTATTTTCCAAAAAATATGGTCCAATGATTCCATTATAAAAAATAGCGCACCAAACGTAATTTTTTTTTGAATATTGTCTTCTACACTGGATACGGAAATGTGGGTTGTCATGGCTCTAATTAATCTACTGTTTTGCGAACTAACTGTTTCGTTTGTATTAAAAGTTGCCTCATCCGAAAAAAATATGTTTTCAACAAAGTGTCTTTCTTTGACAATATTTTCTCCCATCCACAAACAGATATACAAACCCCTCATATCATCGTTTTCTTCCAGAGTATGATTCAATTTAGGTTTAAATGGACGAAATTTATTGATCTTGTATATTTTTTGTAGTAGACTTACTTACGTTCTCTTTCTTAACGATGTTTGGGAAAATTTCTAACAGAATCCATTACCATTAAAGTCACAGCATCATCTTCATTATACTCTTTTTTCTTTCCTTTTTTTGTTCAAAATAGT
>CAXKVY010007531.1:0-24030 GCA_964058915.1 Tetropium fuscum | reverse complement strand
TAATAAAATGTGAAGGTGCTGTGAATATATATTCAATTTAATCTACCTAACGTGTGTAATATATTTAAATAAATGGATCCGAAATGTCTATTTAACAATTTTTACGTACTAAGGACACATAGTTGATATTGTACTTGATATTATCGTTGAGTGAGAAATTATAAAGAGGCGCAACGCTCATGGCGATATGCGTACTACACAATTTTGGGTCTGAGATATGAAGCGTTCCATAGCAAAACTCGTCTTATCCACTTTTTATGAAAAATGAGACTGATGCATTTTTCGGACCTTTACAACAATATCTGTATCATGTATAATCGACATCGGCGCAAAACTCATCTTAACCAATGTTATATGATAGACCAATATCGAATTCCAGTGCAAAACTGAACTTATCCATGCGAAGTGCTGTGTCAAAACTCGCCTTATCCATGTAACCAATCAAATCGCTTATAAGATCAGGCAATTTTCGAAAGGTTTGTACAAGCATGTTGGTGAGCTCTAGGTAGTGTTTTGAATTATTTCTTAGGAGGAAGACGCATTTTCCTTGTAAAAAACTCTGTTAATGTGAAAACCTTATAATCATTTCCATGGAGGCCCAGATTGTACTTATATGGTCGAAAGAGGCTAGAAAACGAGTATCAAGTGTATCAAGTGTTTATGTTTTTACCGTTTATTTTTTATTATTCTTAGGCATACTTCTAAGGAATTACCTGTTTTCCCTGTTTGTGGCCACAATGGAAAGACATACAGGTGTCAAAAATTAAGTATGAGAGAACAAATTTTTATTCACATAACACGAAAAATAAAACAGGAAGCATTTTTGCTAAAATATATGTCCATTGCACAGCCAAAACGGGAAAGAAATAAAAAGCAAGAGAGCAGTAAAAAAGGAGTAACTGCAAAACTAGTCTTATCCATTAGATCAAAACAAAACTTGTCTTATCCAAACTAAATGTTGAAATATCTATTTTTACATTAAACTTCTGTTCCCACAAGTATGCAGAATAGACTTCTCAGTTATTAGTAATGCCATGAAACAAAAGAGCCATTCGAATTAATTACTAGTAAAGTCATAAAACGGTTTTTTTACTTAGCTCAGTTTTAGTCACAAGGGATAAGACGAGTTTTGGTATGGAACGCCTCATATATTAGGTATCAACAGCCCTCATGGTTCCGAAATTAGCAAACTATCGAGCTATCAAAAAAAAAACCTAGTGTAAAACACAGGGTGTAACACAACGGAAGTGCAGACATGAGGGACTGTATTCCTTGTCCGAACCTTTTATTTTACCCTATAAATATATTTTTATTAAGGCCTTAATTTCCAAGATACAGAGCGTTAAACTTGTAGACTAGGCACGCGTTTCGCAACGACATTATGTTAAGGGTTTCCGCTTTGCCTCCCCTTCCCCTACCGATACTACTCATATACATTTTCATTAAATTTATGATGAATGAATGTATGGTATTTATATATTTATTTTATGCGCTGGTGTATTTTGCATATTAACATTTTGGCATTGGTCAATGTACTTACTATCACAATTATTATATAATCATGGGTTTATCTGTAATGTAAAATTACCATATTTATCTGTAAATCGCTTATGAACGTTTTTAAAATACTGCCGAATCATTCAACGCACTACGTGCATCTACTCCTACATTCATCGTTCATTTAAAATATCAAATAATTTACTTCTCACTTAACGACACAACATATTTCGTATTAAATATAATTTGCATATAAGCTTGGCAACATGCGCAGTCATAGAATATATTTAACGCGAAATATGAAGTGAATTTTGATACGAGAACGTTTTAGACGCATGATAAAAATATTGAAGCAAATTGCATTACGAAATCCTCAGCGCATTTCTACACTTTCAGCAACAGTTAACTTCTGGGTACAATTTATTGTTATTCTACTGTTTGTTGTATAAAAGTATGGGTTTGGGCTTTTTTTGTATTAGCCTCACGTCGACAACTTTATTTATGTCTATAAACTTGACCGATCGCACTTGTACAGGCTGCAAATCAACGGTTTACTGCAGTCTATAATAGATAAGATATTCTGTTAATTTGTGCAGTATTCTTATAACTGAATAAATTGTAGATTGTAGAAAGATCTGTATTTATTGTCGCTATAGGCATTAGGAGTTTTTGGAGCCGCAGTATTAGATGAATATTTGTGGCCTTTCAATCGTTTCTCGAGAAGTTGCACTGTTCGGCCAATGTAGACTTCGTTATTGTTTACATGAAATTTGATATAGTATGCATATCCAAGTGGATATGCATACTATAGTACAACTCTCAGAGAACAAGTGTTCTCTGAGAGTTGTGGAGTATATGGTAGAACTATATATTTTTCACGAGTATTGGTGGTGTCGACTATTGCTGGTTAAGAAGTTACTCCTGAACTACTGAACTAAAAACTGAAAAACAATGTTTTTTAAAAAACTAAATAATTGAAAACAATTTGTTTTAAGATTGCGCTTTCATCTTGACCTTTATCTGATACCGAGTATATAGGTCGGAGTGTAGTGGTTCACCTCCACTACAGCACTTAGGCCTCATTAGGTCCCTTGTACTTTCCTCCTTTTTTACTTAGAGTTCTTTTCTTCAAACGATCCTATCTATTACAGGTAGCTTGGTGGCAAAGTCTATTAAATTTATGTATGATAGCATGGTTCTGAGTTTTAGTTCCGAGATTTATTACTCTGTCCTCATTATCATTTATAGGGAACCACGCAGATGTTGAGTGTTCCCATGTCTCAGGTGGACTGCCACAGCCCATCCCCGGGCCTGCCTGGTCATCCATCCAAGAGCCAGCTGAGGTACTCCTTGCTTAACTGGGTGGATCAAACCCAGTTAAGCTAGGAAACAAACTTTTACAGTGATCAAAGTGATAGTAGAGTAAAAACTACAGCCCAGCAGCAAGTAATATAAATTTGAGGGTCAATTTGCAGTCAGCATTCCAGAGGCAGTGCAGTGATATCCCGCTAGATGACACCACCACCAGAGCCCAGCAGCAGTGGGTAGTTAGTGTACAAGTGAAGTCGAAAGTAACAAGTTTTGTGAAAGTTCATAAAAGGATTAACATATTTTACGACAAGGTAATAAACAATTCTAAATGTGTTAATAAGAAATATTGTGTCAGAGGACTTGGTCCCATGTAATTAGATTTAAGTTACGTAGGTTTTTGTCGCAGGATAGAAATAAGTTTCTAAGATTTTGTTTTTTTACAATAACCAAAGCTAATAATAAACATAGTCATATGCAGTTAAAACTTCTTTCTTGTTTTGCAATTTCAGGGAATAATTTAAGAAAACTAATACAACTCTGAACTTCACTAAAAAAATTAACATTTTTAAGAAAAATTTTGCGTACAATTAAATTCAATTGAATTATGAGTCATTAACATCGTTGATCAAATAATCATTTAAAGAAATTTTATATAAAAAATAATAAACCTAATTGCAGAGGTCCAATTAGGTTTATTATTTTTTATCTCTAAGACGATAGAGTGCTCATGACTAGAGTGATCCTTCAATTAAATAAAATAAAATCAGTGTTCATCGAACTGGCGCCCATAATAAAACAGAAGTATTCAATAGGGAAGTATATAGAGTAAGTATCCTAGAGTAACAGATTAAATATTTCTCCATCATACTAGTATTACAATATCTCACACTACTTCAAAAATTACATATAAATATAAATAAAATATATCACACTTGCCTAACCCATAGTGGGGCTTACATAAAATCATATATCGTCCATTGATCTTTATATATATATATATATATATATATATATATATATATATATATATATATATATATATATATATATATATATATATATATATATATATATATATTGAAATAATTAGTTATTTTTACATATTTTGAAATGATAATAAGTTATGTTTTTATTTTTATATTTGAAATAATAAGTTATGTATACCCAAGTATACCTACCTACCATTGGGCATCATTTGAAATATTTATTCTCCCAGAAGTCGGTTCACTAGGGAAGCTAGCAGAAATTACACAGATCCACAACAAGACAATACAGATACAATTTACTCAAATTTAACATAATTTTATTCACAATCCTTTATCAAAATTTTTATAAATTGTTTGGATTCAGAGAAATATATTTATACCTTTACGTTATATGCAATCAAATTATACATATTTATGTATAAAATTAAATATTTGCTTGTATTATTACTATGTACCTACCTACTAAAAATTGTCCATGAATTTAAATATAAAATTCTATGTTACACATCACTCCATCTATCGAGTCGTAGCTAAATGTCAAACCTTTAATATGTCTCTCTGATGTCTGGGTATATGTAACATAGATTCTATACTACGAAATAAACTAAAAACACAGAAACTTGCCTTAAACCTAAGCACAACATAGATCGATACTATAGATTGTCTTTTATCTATGATGATGTACTATCTACGATCTATGACTCATATATTCTAAAATTTTAACCTAAGATATGGAATTTACTTATTTAGAACATAAGTAAATTTTTTTTTAGTTTTTTTAAGTAAACATTTATGAAGATTATTTAAAAAAAAATGTTAGAAAAAGATCTACTTTACTAGTTTTAGAGCTCAAATTGGTAAGTAAACTTAGCATGCATGTTAATACTTTGATATATGTTAATTAAGGTTATCAATTACTTGTTATATTCTGATCAAATATATAAATGTTTATAAGGTGTACCTTTTATATTGTTTTCGCTGTTATTTTTAGGCCTTAGTTCCTTGCTGGGGTTTGCATTTATGCACTGCTTATACCATATCTCATGGATGCTCTTCTGAAATGGCCAATAAATGTTCTTACGAAACTGGAACCTCGTCTGCTTGCTGCTTATTGAATATTCTTGTAGTCGATGTAGTAAGTATTTATATTCTTGGTATTTTTCTTATAATTTCTTACTTTTTAAGGAGAAGTTATGAAAATTTTCTATGCAACATGCTTTCTTCTAAAACCCACTCGTTGCTACTCAATAAAATTGTTTTTTCATCTGTTTTACTTCCTTGGAAACCTTATATTTACCTACTTGTTTTAAAGTTCTGTTTATTGTTTCTTTTTCACTTAATAAGTTTTGACTTTTAACCACTATTAATATTATTATATTACATTGTTTTTTCTGACTATATATAATTATATTTCTCTAATATTCTTAAGGTATTATAATTTTGGATTATGAAAGTAGTCTTACATGTGACATTAGCCGTCAAATGATATCACCATCTGGACATTTTTTTACTTTGATTCATTTTATTTACAATTACTTTGTCAAATTTGAATAGGCTGTATTTAGTACAAGATTCTCAATGTTTAACTGAATCTTGCGTTGCATGGTAATTCTGGTCAAATTCTTACCGATGAATATGAAATTGTTTTATTTTATGAATAAATATCTATATATTTTTGTTTTAAAATGTACTTGACTATTTTTACTTATTATAAATACTATTTCCATGGAGTTTTTAACTAATACTATGCAATGAAAGTTTATTTAGAATATGTTTTATATGTATATCGAACTTCTATGTTCGCTCTCTCGCTACAATCTCTTTTTGTTTCAATATATATATATATATATATATATATATATATATATATATATATATATATATATATATATATATATATATATATATATATATATATATATATAATTAAATAAGGTAGATAATTGCGAATAATCGAATTAATTGTTCCCATTGTTTTTGTTAATTGGCATTGTTATCGGTGCAAATTGACCGAATTTTAATGAACAATGCGTAGACAAGTCTCGTTTATGCTAATAAGTGATTTCATGAAAATTAGGTCAGTGCGTAGTCAATCAAATTCGATGATTACTATGTTCTATATATATATATATATATATATATATATATATATATATATATATATATATATATATATATATATATATATATATATATATATATATATATATATATATATATATATTATATATATATATATATATATATATATATATATATATATATATATATATATATATATATATATATATATATATATATATATATATATATATATATATATATATATATATGTATGTATATGATCAAATGAATACGGTTGTACGGTTGATAAGAGAAAATGATATTAAATATACTATTACAAAAATTTCTATCCCCTACTTAACCTAATATAAAAATTTTTGACATATCTGACATTTGTAGAAATTTTGAGGTTTTAAGTCCAAATGGGTTTCAATCAAATATTATATCTTTGAGCTCTATTTAAAATTGTTTTATAGTCATCACTTATATAGGCATAATGTGATAAGGTACCTTAACTTTGTTTACAGTCGCTTCCATACGCTTTCGCTTTACCACCTCGACCTTGTCCGTTTAACCTTTATCAAACTTCAGCATGCCCCATCCATATGGCCCATTGCAAAGCAATAAATCCTTTAATATTCTTCTACTCCTTTTCTCTCTGCATACTGCTTACAAATTTATATTTCCAATCTATGTTCCTTCTTTTCTCTCCTCTTAATTATTCTCTGCAAAACTCCTTCCAAATTTCTATATCTGCTATCCGTTTCTTGTTTTCTCTCCAATTATAATTTTTCTTTTCATTGTTTATTATTCTTCCTTGGTTTCCCCTTTTTGTGTTCTTCGTTCTTGATTCAATTTTTTAATAAAGTCTATGCCGTTTCTCATTTTCTATACTACTGTCTATGCCATGTACACTTTCTCACTTCAGTTATCGAGTTTATTTGTGTTTAGCATCGTTACACCTTCACTATGTCTACTATACACTATACCTATTGTTTACATTTCTACTTCCTATTTAGTCTATACTATCATTTTCCCTTCTATATCTGATATATCTTCATACATACATATATAATTTTCCATTCGTAATCATCATTTGATATAATTCAACATAATTCATGTGTCACATTTTACGTAATCGTATTTTTGGGGTTACAAAAACGTTTTTTTTCTAATTTTGACATGTAAAGTGGCACTTTTCAAAACCCTTTGACGTTAGGAAACGTCTTACTTTTCACAACCAGTTACGAAAAGTAAAATATTACCCAACTGGTTATGTAAAGTTCATTTCTTAAGTAGGTTACTATGGATTGTTTTTAAACGTTTAAAATTCAGAATTTTCTTCTCATAAAATATAAAATTGGTGAAAATTAGAAAAAATCTTGTATAAAACACGTTGGGAAACACTTTTTTGTGTAACTCGCATCCTTTTGCGGAACTCGTTTCGCAGAAATCTGGTCGTTACACAAAATAGTAAGCACTTTTCCCAACTAGTTACATAATATTAGGTATAATACCTAATATTAAAATGTTTCATGTTCATATAGTGTATATTATCAGTCTCTTTCGTATTAATAGGTATGTCATTGTATCTATGACAAAGCAAATTGCATCAGACTGCTAAGAAGCTGTAGACAGCAATTACGTACAAGACATACATATATCTTAGTTGCAGTTACACACCTTTAACCGTTCTGGAGATGTAATAAATTATTCGCAATGATGCGAGGAATGGGCTGTGCATTCACATTTATTTTGTAATCGTGCTCCGTTTGATTTATATTTAAACAAGATAATGGTACTGCCTACTCCACAACATTATAGGACTTATCAATGTGTAGAGTAACCATAATATTTATTTCAGATTTACGGGTGCGATGTATTAACATTTACTGTAGTATTAAAAAAAATCTCATCCATTAGTATTAGTCCAAAATTGACATAGTAGAATGACATTACAGATAGCTACGAAGGTGTAAAAGGGCCAACAACATATATATTTTTTGAAACAAATTCCGATCGACAAATCGGAGGTGAAAGCCATAGGGTTCCAAGCTCCAATTTGTACAAAAAACAATTTTTTTAGTATTCTCCAGAGAAATCTGTACAGTTCTATATACAAAGTTTCACTGTTGACTCAACGATGGCAGCACAATTAAATGTGAACATAGTTCTAAATCCACGTTTTGTCACAATTTTTAAAAACATAAGGTTCTCAGTGACTAAAAGATAAAGAGTAAGTTTGTTTCCTGGCATTTTCGTGTGCCTTTTTCAATTTAAAACAATGAGTTTGAACTCCTAAGAATCTTTCGAGGATTTTGAGAGCTCTTGATCGGAATATGTGCCCAAAAAGAAGGATCCAAAATGTTTGTTATTATAGCACTTCAGAAAAAAAATGGTACAGGTTATCAACAATCAGGAAACCCCGTAAATTTTCTGCATACTGAATGCAAAATTAGTCGAATTTAAACCCATCACCTTAAAGTTCCTCAAGGTTCCAAGTACAGTGCCACAAGATTGTAAGTACATTGGAGTCCTTTTTTAAAATAATAATTTTTTTCAATAAAAAAATGTAATTCAAGTGAACATTACTGTAGGCGTTGAAGTCAAATCTCCAAAATATATTTTAACATATTTACTTAAACTAAATTCTAGACGCAAAACACTTTATGTTACTCTCAACTTTATATTTGTTCTCCTAAAACATTTGGAATTTGGCGTTTGAAACTTTCTGGTTTCACCCCACTAAATATTGAACCGATTGACAATTTTCTGTCGTCTTCACCTAATGCTGCGTGCAAGGTCAGTATGGTGCCAAGTACGAAGGTATCTAGCCGAGTGTATAAGCGTGTGAAATTTAGTGACTTGGCGCCACACATCTCGGAGAGGTCGATTCTCGATTTTTGGGGACAACTTTTAATGTCAAACTTAGCATTGACGCATTGACACATCAGCCCCCTAGCCCCAGCAAACCCTAAGTCAAGAGTTTAAATAGGGAAAGGGGGCGATCCCTCATTTGATTCGTCTTTCAATTATCTATGCAACAGCATGAATTGAATTTCCTTTTCGAGTGGTAGAAAACCCTCCAAAATCCTCGCTGTTCACATAATACGGCGGTCAACACAAAATTTTGACTGTTCTCATATCCCGGCATTTCACATTAAACGGTGTTCACATAATCGCCAGTCTACTGTATTTGTGAAAATATTTTTTCTAACAGTTATCCCGCTAACATCACATGAACTTAGCAGACATCCAGAAACTCTAATCAAACAAATAATGTTCTTTCCCAATGTAATTCATTATGAAATTAATTTTTCGCAATTAATCTTAAACGTATACCTACATGATTTTCTAACAAATCATTCAAAAGTCATTAATTTCTACTAACAATTGCAGGTAAAAGTTGAACGCTTCAAGTCAAGAAACGTTTCAAGTCAAGTTGACGAAACCGCGTTGTCAAAACTGATCGCCTACAACACAATTCCACCAAATGAGTTTACTTCAATACTTCTTTCAGCGATGGGATGGTAATAAAATTAATATAAAACACTGATGGCTGAAAGTTCTAAAGGGTTACTTAAAAATTTATGAGGTACGTGCCGCTACGATATTAGTAGGATGCGCAGAGTGCATCGGCGAATCCATATATTTCAAAAGGATTTAATTTATGACAAGTGCACAGGTGCGTCCACAAAATTTCAAAATCGGATGCAGCAATTGTGACTCACAGCTCACAGAACATAAATTAGTGACATATGGTGCTGTTCTCCGCGTTTGCCATTTATATAAATCTGGGTTTCGATCAAGAACGAGATAAAAAATACAACCTAATTTGGTAGCAGGCGGTTGTTGAGCTAGATTACCAAAAATATATACGGTACCGTGAATCATGTCAACTTACTTGTTCTGCGATGACCGTCTCGTGGCGGGGATGGTGGGGTGTTCCCTTGCTTTTTCATGAGACGGGATACCGTTATCCTTGCCTGGCCCTACCTTTGTCAGATCCAGGTGTGGACAATATAACTTTTAATATTTTAATTTTAAATCTATATTTTTCTGTCATGATAATATTATATTATATACCGCGGGACTGAAGTAGTATATACTTTTAATCCCGAAGGTAAAGTTTATGAAGGTAAAGCAGTATTTACCTGAGGGATTAAAAGTAGTGTCCTGTCAATTATTATTGCAAAAAAATGAGATTCATTAATTGCATTTTTTACTTCTTCAGCTGAGATATTTATTATCTTGTTTTTACGCAGCCGCGGACGACATTTTATGCTGCGAGTAATTATACATGCCCGGACCCCTTCTGCTATCCGGGCCGCGTATTTTGAAAAGCGTCCTCAGTTGGTCTCTTACATAGCGCCGAAATCGGGACGTATTAATCTACTCAAAATGCAGATAAAAAACGTACTTACATCGGCAACTCGAGGAGACATATTGGAGACGCTTTTCTTGGGAGATTTGAAGCAAATGCCTAAATAAATCCGTCGCGATTTCGGCCCCGCTATTTTGCGTTTCTGGATTTAACTAGAACGGGCAAAACGTGCTTGATGCGATTAGCTTGTTTTGTTTATCTACGAGTAGCACGTGGCTGCGCTTAACAAACGAAAAATGCTTAGAATTATATTGTTTTAAGTAAACACAACGAACGAAGAACGTTGTAAAAGCTTTATAAGCTCCATAGTTTCAGATTGTTCTCTCTTGAAATATGAAGGAGACAATGGTGAGCAGTTTAAAGTGATATTGCAGTCCAAATTAGTAAGGGGTGTGATGAAAAATGCGAAATATTCATAAAAAACTTTTCTGACAAAACAAAAACCAATTGGATTATGAAAAAGCGTTTTTGCTAAAGATGATCGATTTGAATTTTTCAAACGGTTTGTCTGTCAGCATTCTGCCTGAAGTAAAACAAGGGATAAACGTAAAGGTGTTCTACGCAATGACAACTGCTTGGCAAGCATTACCATTAAGTTTTTGAAGGAAACAGCACATACGAAGAAAAAATCTGTTCTATTGAGAGATGGATTTAATGTGCGTATTGAGATAAATTTTCGCCACTCACACTGGCTACAAGTGGCTCAAGCATACAATTTGCCGCGATGTAGTGAAGAAACGAAATCCTTATTTTTTCCCTATTTTGAGTCAGGAATGGCACCCGCCTCGGCAAAAAATGCACATGGCCCAAACTATAGAAAAATATATTTTTATACATTTAGCAAATGCCCAGTTAAATCCGACAGACGAGACGCCCCAGTGAATTATATGTATAAAAAGTGGAGAATACAAAACCATGGAGACCGAGATACATATTGACCGAGATATATTGGTGATCTTAGAGAGCTGTATTTGCTAGAAAATCAGAACATCGTTGTAGTTATTACGCCACGATCAGAGCAATACATGTGTGACATTTATTTTTGCTCCGACCAAAGTAGGAGCAGTGCCAGTAGCAGTGACTTTACATACTAGTCAAAGTGAGATCAATTACTTACTAATATTTAAAGCAGCTAAATAAAGCTTGTAAATGTTAGGTAATATAAGTTATAATGACAGATCACTCCTCCGCAGAACGAAATGCTCTTAACGCTGTGTTTCCAAATGCTACATTATTGTTATGTATTTGTCATGTTACACAACCCCTGTGGCGTTGGCTACGGTCAAGAGAAAATAACGTTCAAAAGAATGCACGTAAATTAATTATGAATATATTTCGAGATGTATTATATGCTAAAACGGGAGAGACAAGAGGCAACCAATTTTATAAAACGCATTTTGTCACTTATTGTGTCACTCAGTTATAACTCCAAATTTTATTTATATTCTGCTGGTTCTTGGTATTTTTTTTTAATAAATAAAGCAAATACATAACAAAACATAGTTTAATAAAATAACTTTATAATAATTAATTAAAATAATAACATTATTGATAATAAAAAACCATTGCCGTTGCAGCTTAATTCAGAAACGCAAAAATAGCGGGGCCGAAATCGAGACGGATTTATTTGTGCATTTGCTTCAAATCTCGCAAAGAAAATCGTCTCCAATACGTCTCCTCGAGTTGCCGATCTAAGTACATTTTTATCTACATTTTGAGTAGATTAATGCGTCCCGATTTCGGCACTGTGTGGGAGACCAAATGAGGACGTTTTTAAAATACGCATCGCTCTGCACACCCCTATTTATACCACTGACTCCAATAAGCGATACGCATTCTCATATTTATCTTTGGATTTTGTCCGCAATAATTATTGAATCGCGATTTTTGCTGGTTCTTCTATATCATCTTCCATATTATCGTTGGAAGCAGAAGATTCGGACATTTTTCATAAATCACTAACACAATAATATTAACGAAAACCTAATACCTAAACAAACTCATTTCTATATCAATATTACCTCAGGATTCTAGATCGCATTTTAGGAATTCACAATTTTCAATAAAATAGTATAGTTATTAAATAAATATAGTTATTCGTTATCTATAATAGTAGTATGAATAGCGACAAGGGACCTATACCGTATAGCCCGCTTTACGCTTTGCTTAGCAACCGATGATTGAAGCGTGATTAGTCACGCGTAAATTTCACGGTGATATCATACCGTATAGCCCGCTTTACGCGTTGCTTAGCAACCGATCATTGAAGCGTGATTAGTCACGCGTAAATTTCACGGTGATATCATTAGTGACGTCACCATGAAAATAGTATAAATATGGTAGATTTTGTAGTTTAAGATTAGTTTTAATCGTCTCCGGATAATGCCTACTTGGTTGGCGAAACGCGCGTCGAGCGAGGTGAAAGTGTTTTGGTGTTTGTGGAAACTACTCCGAGTGTTATAGTTATTTGCACTATTTACTATTATTTACTTAAAAAGTCACTTTTCCTAACTTATTGCGCAAATAGCTATTTATTGTATAATATAAAATTTACTCACGATGCGTTGGTTGCATCTAGCAATCTATAGTGCTTTCGTTTGATATGCAAACCAATGGAATGCGCTACTCAGTGGCGCGCGCAATTATTATAATATAGGAAATTAAATAAAAAACAATAATGTTAACTCAATTTAGTTTATAATATATCAAAAACAAATTGCAAATGGATGTCAACTGCAAGTGTATTTGTTTTTATTTTTTTCGAGCGAACGTTTCATCTATTGGTATCGCCTGAAAGACATCTACAGGATGGTGGCGCACGCATATAGGTATAATTTGGCGCGTTGTATTAACGGATATTTTTTGTTATTGTCTCAGTGGCAGTTGTAGGTGTTTTATGAGTTATTGTGTCCTTGACCGTATTAGGTAGGCGTTTACAACGCGACATCGAACGTGTACATGAAGTGTAAAAGGCGTGCTCTAGTGTTTTTCTTATAATTATGTCTAGTGTTTGTAAAATCATTGGTTATAGTTAATATTTTATAGCGTTATTGTAGCATTATAGTATTTATAGAATATGTAGTGCAGTGTTTATATGTTAGAGTGGTTTTATACAGAGTAGTGTAATGGAAGAACTAGGCACATCAAGGAGAAAAAAGCAAAGCCCCGAAAAAATCACACATTTAATGAGAATAGTATTTTCTAACACTTAAGGAGAATTTTTGATGTGAGTTTTTGTGAAGAGTGGTACTAATTAGACATAATATAACATAAGATGAATATGACATAATAAGACATCTCTTGAAGTTACTTCACCCTGGTTGCGCATGACGGTACGCCACTGAGCAGTAAGGCCAGTAAATCGCCGGATTGTTCATGCAGGTGTCTTCTAAGTGAGCGAGAAGGGAAATGGGATTTATATGAGTTGAAGAGGGATAGAGACCGATATGGTAAGCCGCGGACTGGCCCTACTTATTCACAAGAAATTGTGGTGGTATACAATTTTACACTAAATATCCTTTTGCATTGCATAGTGATGTGATTTACCGCTTCTGTAGTAATTGGTACGGGTTTTTTGTAAAATGCCGCACAATTTTTTGCTCTAGTTTGTATATCAAACGAAAACACTATAGTCGCAGAATCAATAGGTAAAAAAACATCTGAGACATGAATTTATTTACTTTTCCCGGTGTGTCGTTGGCATATTTCCAGAAAGAATGTCGGTGCAACGTTACGAACGTCTGAACTAGCCGTTGTAGACCTGCTGTTGTTTCCGAATGCATAATGGCATCGCTTTCTTTTATATCTTACTCGGTGCATTTACAAGTATATTAATTATATCTAATTGTTTTGCTATGTCAAATAAACATAACAAATACACAAAATAAATACACTGAAGTGAATAGTGTATACTAGATATTTTTTTATTAATTAATATAATATTGTCCAATAAGTACATAACGCGTAACCTTAAAATAAAAATAAATACTTAACACCAAACTAATCTATATTATATATAAACAATCTATATATCAATCTATATAAACAAAGAGGTGTTAACGTTATTGTTGTTATAATTCGTTAGCTACGAACAACACAGCAGGTACTATAATGTAAATACCAATTTTAATTTTAGTATATAGTATATCGAAAAATACTAGTAACTTAACGATCCTGTCCGTGAATAATATTACAAATGCCACAATAATTCCAAATTTCAGCGAAACAGTTAAGTAATTCTAATTTATTAACCGAGGCAGCTCTTCGCTTCTATAACGTCTGCCTATATTCCTATATAAATATATCATCTAGATTGTAATTTTTATTTTACCATCGTATTAAATTAGCATAACGGTTCCCAATAAACAATCACGTTCTAAAATAAACATATCAAAATCTTGGGATTCAAGGAAATCTAAATAAATATAAACGTATATACGCGATTAAATCAACTAGTCGATCATGAAAGGATTTCGTTTTTATTTGATTTCGTCGGATAAGTAATACCAATCTATTGAAGTAAAATATGAAACTAAAAACTAGTAAACGATGACAAGCTGTGAAGGATATATCGATATTTTTTGCCTGTATATCCCATCAAAACACAATACATTATAGCGTTGAGATGCTGAGGCGGATAATTTTTTTATTAAAATCCTCAACAGAATATTTTTTGTGTAAATATAGTTTATATTATCTTTTTATTACATAGAAATTTAGAATATTGTTTGAAAGATGTGGGTAGAAAACTACCATCGGTCCTCGAATCTATTATTATTCGTTGCTTGTGAAAATTCTCTGCAGGAAAATACCGAACATATCTGAAGTTATATCTGTGCATTATTTAGCTCAGTGTCTTGTAAACATATCCATAAAGTTAGCAGGTCAACTTTTGCAAATCGATCTCGCTATGGCATAAACATTTGCTGTTTGATAGCCGTTAATTAATGGCGAAAGAAAAAAAAATGCGACTCTATTTTTTTATATCGGGTGCCCTGCTAACGTCATATGAAGTTAGCACGTCACATACTTAAAAAATCACGGTTAAATCAAACAAATCGAACGGCAAAATCACAGCCAAAAAACCACTCGAAAAAAGACTTTTTCAAGCGAGAAACTAGATTGCCCCGCTGAGAGTCCTCAATTTCGAGGTTGTTTAATACTATTAACGACAAATATTATATTAAGTAAACTATTATATTAAAAGTAAAATTATATTAAGTAAACTATTAACGACAAAACCGAACTCTTCACAATTAAATTAAACAAGGCGAACGGCAAAATCTGAGCCGTCGAAAACAATTTTCCAAGCCGTAAACTCGGTTGCCCTGCTGAGATTTCGTGATTTCGAGGTTTTTTATTTATTTTCTATTCGTTTTCAGGCCGAGATTTTGCCGCTGCACTTAATCGATTTAAACGCGAAGAATGCGATTATGTCGTTAATTGTTTATCATTATTATATAATGATAAACAAAAAACCTTGTTTGATTCGCCTTTTTGATTTAAACGTGAAGGGTTTGATTTAAACGATTTTGTCGTTAATTGTTTAGTGATAGTAATAACCAAAAAAATCACGGAATCTCAGCAGAGCAATCGAATTTTCGGCTTCGAAATTTTTTTTCGGGTCGTTTTTAGCTCAGATTTTGCCGTTCGCCTTGTATTTAATCGCCAAGAGTGCGATTTTATCGTCAATTATTCAGTGATAATAATAAACAAAAAACTTTAGTAACCGAGTTTTCGGCTTGGAAAAATTTGTTTCGACTCGTTTTCTGGCTGAGATTTTGTCGATCGACTTGATTGATTTAATCGTGAAGAGAGCGATTTTGCCGTTAATTGATTATCGATAGTAATAAACGAAAAACCTCAAAATCACTGAATCTCAGCGAAGCAACCGAGTTTTTCGCTTGGAAAATTCTTTTAACGACTCCTTTTCTGGCTGAGATTTTGCCGTTCAAGATGTTTTATTTAATCGTAAAGCGAGCGATTTTGCCGTTATTTGCTTATCGATAGTAATTAACAAAAAACCTCGAAATCTAGGGCTATTCTAGGGTTTATTCCATAGCGAGATCGATTTGCAAGAGTTGACCTGCTAACTTTATGGACATGTTGTAAACATGTATTTACATTTGTTTACAATTATGCTGTTATTAGAGATCTCTTTGAAAATTGATATGGTTTTAAAAATAATGATATTTGCGTATTCTGTCATATATAAGTTTATATTTTAATTGCTATAGTTTAAAAATTCGAGTAAGAATCTTACATCAAGCAATTTGGTACAGTTGCAGGACCTATTCATGAATATAGAGTATTTCAAATGATAAAAAACCAAGAGGTCTATCACTCAAATCATTAAGATTTGGACATATGAGACTAACTTTACAAATCGGGGAATTTTTTATAGACACACTGAGATATTATTGTTATATTGACCAATAGAAATCAGGAATGTATTTCATAGCATACGCGCAACATAATAGTGAAGTGTTGGTCCCTTGGCCCTTGGACATGAGGGTGTCCCGGATTTTTTATGGTAACCATACATTGCTACGGTCCTATAGAACATATAGCGCGAAGAGCTTCGTAAAATTTAGAAATGGGGACGAGACTATTTTTCAGGAACGGGTTCGCAGTGATAACGTATTAAATTTCGACAACTTTTTACTTAAATTTAAGGAGAAAAATTTGTTCCATTTTCTTTTTAAAATTTCAGAGAATTTTAAGTTTTTTTAAAGTTGATTGCGAATAATGCGTGTCCTACAATTGTTTTAGGATTAAACATATTTAGAGACTCGAAAGTTGATTTTTTTGTAACAATAAAATTATCCCTTCCTAAAAATTTTCATGGATATTTGGAAACGGTTTAATTAGCGCAAAATAGTCACAGTTTGATTATTTATTAAGCCATATAAATTCAAATGATATCAGTAAAGTTGAGGGACAAAATTGAGGACGTCAAAATAGCATGCAAAGAACAAAACACTAAAATCAATATTAACCAAAACTAGTCGTATTCTTTCCAATATATTCTTTAATAATTATTCAAAAATAATCAACAATGAAAGTGACAGCCAAAATAAGGATAGATGAAACAGAAATTTAATGAAATTTCATAGTTAGATATTCGTTTTGCAATCGGTTTTAGTGGAGATAGGGCTACTGGCGAAGCTTCATTAAGAGCCAACGCGTCTATTAGGGTACCTCTATGGTGATGTGGAAACCCTCTTTTATGTTATTTTATCATAAGTAACAGTTTGTTTTGAAATATATTCCGTTTAGTCATAAAAACCTCTGTATATTGTATATTACGTTATGCCGTGACCAGACCAGTATCGTGACGTCACAAATTCTTGTCCCCGGTCTGTCCTGCGGAGGTCTCGAATGGAATAGTAATATTTGGTTCATTTTTGGTAGGAATATTAATAAACTCATGAAACAAAATGATTATAATTTAAATTTTCATGGTTTACAATAAAATTGGCATACTGGTTTACAATAAAACTGGCACTATTGCACGACCCTATTGAACAACCTATTGAAATTGACCTGCAACGTCCCCGCCTGAAAGAAAATGCTGCTCCTACTATTTTTCAAACTTGCCGTAAATATTTGTCAAAAAATGCCCCTACCCGTAAAAGTAAAGATTAGAAATCTAATGCAGCTTGATGAACTATATCTATTACGAGCGACTGTCGTTACAAGTGATTTAAAAGCCGGCACCTATGAATAGAGTAATGCAGATGAATCTACTCACCAGCTTCAAAGTTGTCTTTCAGCCTCCTCCATTGCCTGGCCTGGTGCAGGGAATAGAGGGTGATCACTAGAAAAAACAGTATACACGCGAAAACGGCGGACGTGAGAGCCACTGCCTGCCAGTCCCACACAAGCGACTCCGCACTAGAAAACGGGGCCTCTGAGCTAGCCACCTCCAAGGCGGCCGTCTGCTCCCCAGCATTGATATATTTGGCCTCGTCCCCATATCGCCAAACGATATCATCGTTATGCTCTCGGCGTTTCTGATAATATCTGCTGTGCTTATGCCTGTGGGGATTACCGCCTTCCATGGTTTTAAGTAACTCACTGATAGGGCCGCAGTGCGTGTCCCTGTGGATCTCACACGGCCGCAGCACCACAGTGCCGTCGCTGCAGTCCGTGCAGTTGATACATTCTTGGAGTTTAGAGTTCAAGTAACGCCCGTCCGGGCAGATGGATGCTGATGCCAAGGAAGACAAACTAGAGAATATCAGGAAGGATGTATAGGTTGATACCATCACCTGAAAAATAAAACATAACATTAACAAGAAATTTATGCATTGTGTAAATACGTGTTATGTAAATCTGGGATAGACATCTTCAAAGTGCATGATAAGTATGAAGTATGTCTTTTCTGCAGGATATACAGTGTCTCATACTGACCACCGATTAGAATATTTCAGACACTACTGGGATTTGAATTTTGATAATTTGGGAAATTATTTCGCGGGCATGTCATGCTCAAATAAAATAATGGCGTCCACGCAACACTTACGGTTGTACCGGAAGTCACCATTAACTTGCTTATTTTGAATGGAACGCTATTGCCGAATCCAGAAATGAGTACGCCTCCTTGCGGAATAAATTCGAACCGATGAAAGCGAGTAATAATTTGAAGTTAAACGTTCTGTGAACTGTGAGTTTTAACCGTCTAACCGTCACGATTCCTCGTTTAAGACGTTACTGTTGTGGTTATTGTGGTTTTATTACTCTTTAGCTGTGCCATTTAGTTTTACTGGTGGCTGTGTTTTTTTGCGAAACATTTTCGACCCCCAGGAAAGCGAGTTAATAATTTCCTTCACTTCAATCAATTTCCTTCACCGTTTACTGTGGATAAACCACAGTAAACGTGTTGGCTGTGTTGTTTTAACGTTTTGTTATACTTTTTGTGATTACCCCCTTAAAAGTAATCATAATACAAACTATTGTGTTTATGGTTGCAACTCAAGAAAGGGTAAAGATAGATCTCTCCATTTTCACTATTTTCCGAAGAAAAATTCCGGCATTAACGTGAAAATGATAAATGCACTGGGAATCGAGGAAGAGATTGATAAGAGAAAAGCTTGGGAGAAGGTTTTATTAATGGGCAAGCCGGTGAATAACAATATGCGTGTTTGCTCTAATCATTTTAAAACAGAAGATTACTGTTCAAAAGGTAAGGGATATTTATTGAGGTTAGATTAAGTAAAAAACCGCGAAACGCGTAACATAACACAATCTATTTTTGTTTTAGATGTGGACTTAAAACAACCTAAGCTTAAGCGACACGCTGTACCTTCCCAAAATTTGCCAGTAAAAAGATCACTTGCAAGTACCAAGAGAAAGTCCAACGATTCTAATCGTGAAGATAGATAGAAGAGACGACGAAAGCTCAATGATGAGGCGAACGCATGCGCTGTTTCATGCATGTTTTGGCGCGACAGTGGCGATTCATTGTGTCTTATGCACGGTTGATTCGCGATATAAATTAATTATAATATCATGTTATACGCGATTGTTTAGTGTTTTTATGCGATGGAAGCGACGAATGCGAGTAGTAGTGGTTCTAAAACCAATAATTCCAATCGTAAGCGACCGAATTTGACAGGAGGAGAACTGAAAATGGTCAAAAATGCATACGAAGGAATATTGGAACGGTATTCTGGAATCACTAAAACTGATGCGCTTCGTTGACAAAAGTCTCGTGCAGTTACAGATGAGGAACCCACTGCAAAAAAGAAAAAAACGAAAACTCGTGGCAGAAAGAAAATTGCCGTCGACGAAGATGTCAAATACGCAATTCGCCGGATTATCAATGGTGTATTTTAAAAAAATGAGATTCCGACACTGAAGATTTCTTTAGCAAAGAAGATTTCTTTACCCAAGTTATCTCGGAAAGTTCTTTTGAGAACTATGCACGAGATTAATTTTCGTCATATAAAACGAAATCGGAAGTCTTCTTATTGAGAAAAACGAAATTGTTTTATGGCGAAGAAAATATTTGGAAAACATGCGAGATTTTCGGATGTCAGACAGAAAAATTTATTATTTAGACGAGATTTAGACGAGACCATCTGGAAGGGCGACGGCTGATAATTACGGCTGGAAAAGGACGACGGTTGAAGATGAGATTAAGAGGTTTGCAGGCAAACATCAGAAGAGGCTAGAAAACCATGAAAACGTCGAAGTGATATCACTACTCGACAACAACGGACTTGTTCGACGGCTAAAGAGACTAAAACCGTTCGAATTAGTGTAGCGACAGTGAAAGTGCCTAGAATTCTAGAACCAAGTGATTAGTGTTACGTGGAGTGTGTCACTGGATACTGATCTACTGAACAGCTAAGTCTAGTTATTAAGAAAAAATTGTTACATAGATTTAATCTAGTTACAATGCTCAACGTCCATGGGGCTTTTTCTTAAATAAAAAATACGTAGCTGTTGCTCAAAATAGAAAAATGATAATTATTCATATTCGATTGCACATTGAATCTAAACAATCGAATTTGAATCGTTATAATCTGAGCTTGTGTTATGTTTGTGCGATTTAAAAACAAAGATTTATTTAAATTTTCCTTAATCATGTTTGATAAGATTTTTCCACGCTCTGTATATCACATGTCATTTGCTGATACAATTTTTTAAAGAGCCATTCTTTCTCCAAAACTGCCGAAAAATATATTTTCTAATTATTGGCATAACCTCAAGGTACCGAATATTATATCGAAGCGACTAAAATTTAAAATCTAGGTCAGTCCAACACAGGCTCTTTTAATGGAAATTGAGAATATACCATATAGTCTAGTCAAATTAAACAAAAATAGGGCGATCGGTGGAAAAAATTCCTAGAGAGTTGGAACTTTTTTTAAACGCTTCCTTTACACTTAGGTAGACATATCAAAAGTCTCCGAGGGTGGGGGGTGAGCTCGAGAAAGGGGAGGGGGGCTTAAAGGTACCATAGTTCAGTTTTTTGCTTATATCTCGGAAACGATTACTCCTATCGTTTTCTACCTGGAGAACCTCGAGAACTCGAGAAAGGGGGGGGGGGGTTAAAGTTAAAATTGCGGAAACGGTCAGAATGTGGTTGTTCTACGATTGTCGTCGGCGAGGATGTGGATCTGCTAGTTCTGCTGGTCGCGTTAGCTCCAAGGGAACGAGAGATAAATTTTTTCAAACCTGGTAGGGGAAAGGAGGAAAGCAAAACTTATTCTTCCAAGGAATTGCAAGCACTTGATATTTCCAAGAGCATTTTGTTCATTCACGCGTTTAGTGGCTGCGATACTACCTGTGCGATTTTCCGAAAAGGCAAGTCAACATTTGCTAAATTATTCATAAGGAACAGCGCCCTGCATTTACTCTCCAACGTATTTTACACAAAGACTTCAACACCTAAGGAAGTTGCAAATGCCGGGGAGCATCTTTCTAGCAATGTAGAACGCTAGAATAACAGATATGAACAAACAACGCTACGCAGCATTCCTAAAATCCTCCACAAGGGTGAAGCCAGACCTCTCCTCACTACACTACCTCCAACTAAGGGTTCTGCACTGCATACAGAGTCTATTTGCAAGTTCAAGAATGGCTGGGCAACAAACTCAAACCTACTGATTGGGGTTGGATAAAAGGAGCAGATGGAGATCTTCATCCCTTGACAACCTTAGATCAACCTGCCCCAGCTGCAATCCTTTCAAAAATATTATGCAGTTGCACCAAAGGCTGGGGTGCACGTTGCGGATGCCGCAAGGCAGGCACAATTGCTCTTCAGTATGCTATAACTGTGAGGGCGCGTGCACGAACGGCCCTCCAGTTGAAGTCGACAATCTGGAATATGAGGATACTGTAAGTTTTATTCAAATTATCTACATTAAATCATCTGTCTATTAATATTGTAATTAACAAGATTATAACTAGGTTTTCAATGTTTAGGATGAAGATGAAAACGCAACTTATGAGGACGACTTGGAATCAATACATTCAATTTAATGTGTTTTACTCAAATCATTTATATTAAATCAACTATCTATTGATATTGTACTAAACAAGAGAGTATAGAATAGCTATAGAACCTCGTGACCTCTCCAGTCTAATGAAGTGTTGGACCCAATAAATTTAATTTACTGTTTTATTCAAATCATCTATTAAGTCAGTATTATCAATCTTGTACAGTACAATACTCATAAAGCACATAAAATGCACATAAAGCACATTTTGTGAAATTATTTTTCTTTTATCAGCCTAATAAACTCGCTTACGGTTAGTCCTACGACAAAAATGTAAAGGAACATTTTTATATGAAATCTTATCAGCTTTCATTTTGTAACAGGGTAAAAAACGATAGGAGTAATCGTTTCAGAGATATAAGCAAAAAACTGACCTATGGTACCTTTAAACCCCCCCCCTCTTCCTCGAGCTCACCCTCCACCTTGGGGACTTTTGATATACGTCTGCCCAAGTGTAAAGGAAGAAAAAAAAATTCAACTCTAGGATTTTTTTCCACCGATTTTTTGACAGCCTAATACTAGTTATAGATACGTATAAATACTATCTTTGGGCTACATATACGGATACCCGTATATGTAGCCCAAAGATAGTATTTATACGTATCTATAACTAGTATTAGGCTGTCAAAAAATCGGTACTAAAAATACTATCTTTGGGCTACATATACGGATACCCGTATATGTAGCCCAAAGATAGTATTTATACGTATCTATAACTAGTATTAGGCTGTCAAAAAATCGGTGGAAAAAAATCCTAGAGTTGAATTTTTTCCTACTTCGTTATTCCCGACTACTTAGTTATTCCCGAATATGTGTAATATTTCGCTTTAAATGGATCTGGTACTACTAATAATAGGTTCTACGTAAAACTTTCTAATAATACGTACCTACCGAAGCGGTATTACACAATTTGGTACACAATTTATGAAAACAAGTTGTTAGCGAAGTTATAGTAGTACGTATGTCAATAAAGTAAATATAGTAGGTACGTAAATAAACTACAGAAAAAAACTAGCAAACGAGATTCCACTGTTTGCTATTTTTAACTACCATTAATTTCCGAGATATATGCCTTAGCTTCCGGTCTCGTTCAGCAGTTTATAAATTAAATGACAACACGTGTTCAAACAATTTGTACATGATTTTCAGTAAGTGTATCTGCATATGGATAATGGACGTTTATTTGCACGTAGGTAAGTATACTTTTTGTAAATATTTCAATGCTCTTAACAATAATTCATTCAAACCGGTACGGTATCTTGGATGTGTCCGAGATCAATTTGTTTGATCACTAAAATATCAGACATCCGAGGAGCTGATTGAATAACCTCATAACCCCCATTAACCACCATAGTATTAACAGTAGTAGCACTAAATCCAAATCAATTTCGATATATTGGAGCAACAAAATTGATATCCTCGATAGGTACCTATGTTGTTTTCGCAATCTAGTTAAACTATTGAGTTTCGTAATTGGCTTTTATAGCTTTCATATACAGTTTCATATTACAGAGTATTTTTCTAAGCATAACAATATCGGTTTCTTAAAAACTTCACTATCCAATCAGAAATGGTTTGTTTCAGATTTTAGAAGCGATACAAACTTCTTATGTTATTTCTATTACTGATATTATTTTATATTTTTTCCGCATAAAAATAATCTCGTCGTAAATCGTTCGAATAGCGCTAAAAGTAGCCGGTTCGCGATGGTTGCCATTATTTCCGGCTTTCAAAAGCGAACCGTATATATTTTTTAAGGTGATATAATAAAGAATAC
>CAXKVY010007529.1:0-32593 GCA_964058915.1 Tetropium fuscum | reverse complement strand
ACAAATTAGTAGAGGTAGAAATGTTATATTTAAACAATAATATTAAATGTATAATTAAATAAAAATATTAAATGTATATAGTATAGTTGCATGTATGCATAATAGATGTATGCATATATAAATGTATGAAATATGCATATGTATGAAATGTTAGCGGCAACAAAAGTGTTATTTTTCTGCCCAGTTAAACATATAACTACCACGTAGGAAAATATATCCAACAAAATTCAATAAATATGCAAATTTGGTCTCTAGTGATAAAAATCCCAGAGCAATAACTTTCGTCTCTGGTGACGAAAGTAAGTAGTTAACTAAGTAAGTAGATAACATCTGATATATACATGCATAAACCATATTTCCGAATTCAGCCCTAATTTGATAGATTATTAATCAGAATTTAATTTTTTTCTGACCACGTGCGTTTTTGCTCTTGGCGGGATAGAGATTGCTTTGCTCTGTTTTGCTTATAGGTATATTAATTAATGTTTAGCACTGTGAATAATTAAATTGTAATTAACTGCTCCACGTGGCTGAGAATTATAACTTATAAAACAATTATCATTGCCTGGTAGCTGGTAACTTTAGCTTCAAATTAATATAAATTTGTGTTTTAGGATCTCACTTTAAAATAGAACGTTAATCAGAGACATCTCCTAAGCAGAAATTGTAAGGATTTTAAAAGTATAGTTACTGTCTAAACGGATTTGCTTAATTATGTCAGATCTTAAGGAGTACGTATCCTATTCTATAGATACATACTAATCTATTTAACGCAGCACATTCGTTATACACAACGTACAATGAAAAATTTTGATTTTAGATCTTTATTAAATATATTTCTAATTGATGACTGAAAATATTTGAAATGACAATCAAAAAGTTCCTTATTATCTGTCAGTATTATTTCTCTGAAACATGTTACAACTAGTGATGTTAAATTACTTGTAATTTATAGAAATGTAATTTTACGGGTAACATTTCATGTATAATCCAGTATCCTGACCTGTATCTTCCATCACTAAATCAGATAATAAATCGGATCCATTATAACGATTCCTGTTTTTGTATAATTGTGTTATCCACAATAGGCGTTGTCTCTTTTTTATTGATCAATTCATTTATAACAACAAGGCAGCTTGCGCTATAACGACTACTTTATCTGAAGACATCTTTAGTACCAATGAAGCATCGAGTACCAATGGAGCGTGAGAAGCATCGAATGCGTTTCAGAAAAAGTTCAGCTTCTACTATTTTTTTATTTCTTTTTTATTTAATCACTTATACTTATAAATACTTGTACATGATATAAGCTCTGCCAAGAAGGACCAGTTTTGTGACACAATTATTTTTGTTACAGGGTCAGCGACTGACCAAATATTGAATAAATTAATAGTAAAAAAACAATTTTAAAAATGTTTTTTTAATATTAATTTATTTTTATTTTTTAGTTACCGCTGGTTGTTCATTTCATTTAATGCGTTGCATGGTGGTTTACCTGTTAATTTAGTATATTCTAGTTTTGCCATAAGGAGACATTCTAGTGATTTGGACTCTACTTAACTCTACGTATTTCAGCTTGAAGCTTACTTGTGCCTAACAAAACACGATTCTGTGTTTGATTTTGGAGGTCTCCTTCTCCTAGACAGGTTGCAAACCAATGCTATTGGCGCCCGTCTCGCCAAATTATACATGTCATAGTATGAAGCCAACCAAGGCGTACTTTTATAATTCAGTTGCAAGATTTGACCCGAAAAATTCGACCCCAAAATCGTAATCGGAGACTCCAAAAACCTCAGGATAACAATTTCAGACGGATTGGAGCCACTAAGTTCTTGTTCGCTATCTTAGATCCGCCATCTTGAATAATTCGTATCGTCTGAAGTTGACCCTTGTGCAGTACTTGGTCGAGTTATAACTATTTAAAATTGATATAACGGGCATCTTGTTTTCCGCCATTTTGCCCATCTTTTTACCCCTTTACTTCGTGGGAGTTTAAAATATTCTTAATTGCGTCCCATTTCGTGTCCAATATTTATATAACCAGTTAATAGGTATAGGGATGGTAAACATGTGAAATAATGTTTGAATGAAAATATTCCACATTTAATAATAATCTCGATAGTAGGTGGATGCCTGATTGAAATTTAGTATGACTACTGTATACTCTAGACGAACAGTTTTAGTATAATATATATTTCACTGGGAGATTAATATGATTATGTATTAAGAAAGATTAGGTACATAAATAAAACTTTACAAAATTACTCCGATACTATCCAAAGTAATCACGACATGCATAACCTTAGCTTGCAGATTTATTAGATGTCCAACTACTTAAAACAAAATATATAGTTGGAGGAAATAATCAAGTCTACCCGAAGTTCTCTTAATCTCTTCCCATCACCAATGTTAGTTTGATTAAATCACAGCATAAACATATACTAGCAGGCTACCTCCCACCACTTTCCATATAATCCGCCATTTAGGTATAGAAGACAGAGATGTATTCAGAGAAATATATGGCCTACTTTTTATTTATGATATCGTAAAACGTGGTGATTAGGGACGGAGGTCAATAATAAAACAGTGGCATCATGTTTTATTAACTGTTGGAATTCATATATTATACATCAGTTTTATTTATAAAAACAACAAATATAAGCTTACCAAAAATGTAGCATAATTTAAACAGGATCTCAAATGTGTTACAATAATGTTATTTCGAAATGTTGAAATATAATTTCGATATTAGTAATAAAATTTATGAAGTTATCAGGAGGCACTTTTAAATTTCCAAACCAAAAATCAACAAGACGTATCATCTAAGTCATTACAGGAAAGGGAATATTTCAGACATTCATCACAACACCTACACAACCCCTCATTATCTACACCACACTTTAATACACATTAACCCTAATTATTTTAGTATTTCTAGTGTTGACATTTTCAATATACCTGTAATGGTTTCCAATTAAAAAATAAAATTAATGCAAATATTTATGTTCTATATTTGCTGATCGTATGGTGTTGTTTCTTTAACTTATCTCCCAATTATGCTACATAATATGTCTCCCTTGATGTTGCAACTACGTAGTCCGCTAATAGCCAATTTGTTTTCCTCAAATTACAAATTTACTTAGCAAACGCAACTTTACCAACGAAATTTACGAATACGGTATCTAGTTTGTTATTACCAATTCAAATGTACCTACTATTTTAAAAATTAAATAAGTTAGATTTTTCTCATTAAAGTAACATTTACAAATAAGTTAAAGATGTTTTTAAGATCATCAATATTTATTATTGACAATACCAATTATGACTCAAGTATAACTGTTTTAGTGTTCGTGCTAACTCAATGGTCGACCACGTCAGTGCTGTAATCACATTAACGTTTTCAATCCATTCCAGGACTTATTATTGTATCGCACTTGTATGTAGCGATCATGTAGAAGCGGTATATTTGGTTGGTAGGGGAAGGTTGCCTATATAGGACCAATTTTCAGATTTCTTATCATAGATTCTGATAATAACACAAAATCTATCCTCAAGCTATACCTACCTTAGTATACTTTAGTATGTTGTCCAGTTGCAGATTTTTTTTCAGAATTTTATTTCAAAGTATCTATGATATATCAGACTATATAAAAACTTGTGGTTTAATATAGGAAATTGCCTAAATTACCCTAGGGGTTCCAAAATTGGACCACCTAATTGAAATCGGCAGCTTAAGTGTTAAATAAATAAATAAAAAATAAAATGGTTGATATAGGTTTTGATATAAGTTTTGTACTTAGATTTCAAAAAAACATCAAATTTTACGACAAAAAATCGAAAATCCCTTGATAATATTAAAAAAAACATCAAAACACAAAAATCATTTAAAAAAAATTAAAACAAAACAAGAAAAAAACATCTAAACGCAGAAATCACAAATTAAGGTTTCTCATGAATCCAATCACGGCATTTTAAACACTGGATCGTGTTTTCAATTATGCATTCGTTACAAAACTTGCAATACCACTCGTTTTCATTATTTTTTTCTTTTTAGGAATACTTGGAGGGTCCAGTTGAACTTTCAGCTGTGTTTTTTGAGCACGGGAACACGGGATTTTTTATTTGTTTTCTTTACAACCGGACTTATTATTAATATTTCTTCTATTGAAATATTTTCAGCACCTTCAGAGATGGAAGTGGATGCTTTTGCTTTAAAACTAGAAGTAGATGAGGCCTCTGCTTCGAGCTTAGAAGTGGATGCTCTTAAAGTAGATTCCTCCGCTTTAGGGTTAGAAGTGGTTGCGTAGTGAGCTAGAGGCTCATCATTACTATCAGAATTACACCCACTTTCAGAACCCCCACTTCTATTTAATAATTTATTCGTGGTTAATATATCCGCAGGAGCAATATCGGCATCTGAAAAAACATTTCGATCTTCCGGCCAAATTCCAAATTTTCTAAACCCATTCATTGCATTTGCCATCACTGCAGCTCTGGTATAGGCTTCTCCAAGAAGTTGTGCGACTTGATATTGAGAGACCGTTAACCCTGGATGAGACTTTAACCATTTTTCATTTGCCTGGGTACAATACAGTTTCAATGATTTGAAAACTGTCACGTCTAAAGGTTAGAGTCTATGGATTGTATGATCTGGAAGTTGTAGCATGATGACCCTATTATTGCGAGCAAGCTCAATAGCTTCAAGATTTTTCGAATGCGTCTTGTGACCGCCCAAGACAAGTAAAATTGTATTGTCTACTGTTGGCTTAACAGATTTGATGAAAGTTTGCAGCCAAGTAACAAAAAGGTTTGTATTAATGTAACCAGTATCTGACATTTCTACTAAGCAGTCGGGTGGAGCGCCAAAACTCTGGATTTGCTCTTTTTTCGTTTAAAAATCAACATTGGTGTGACAAATTGACCAGCAGCACTTGCACATACAACGAATGTGGTATTGACACCCCTTTCTTCAGTAGCAAATGTTCCAACTTGGCGCTTACCTTTTAAAGCTAAGATTTTTTGACACTTTTTTGCTACGGTCGAAATTATCCATATTGAAAATTCTTGAAGCTGTCAGTTGGACTCGGGTTGCCTTAGTGAAAAAGTAGGGTGCCGTCGCATAAAGGAGTAAAACCATTTTTTACCAGCAAGTCCCTTTTCTTCTCAGCGAAACAAAAATCCATCGTGACAAAGAAGATACTCTACAGATGCTTGCATGGTTAGACCAACACACTTGAAACTTAAAAAATCTTGAAGGATCAGATTTTCAAGCCATCTAACCGTTTTAATCTTAATCCGAGTTTCAAACCGTCAAAGCAACGGATACGAAGCTACAAATAAGGAATAACCTCTACTTATCTCCAGTTGTCTACTTGTCTCATATTTTCCATTCTTCCTATCAGGCTGCACTGCACTGATGAGGGACAATTACCCTGAAATAATGTTGTTTGCAGTTGCTTCGTCGTCCCCGCATTGAGAATATTTTTTTATCCTATATTTTGGACTATTCGCCCGTTTAAAACATCCATTTTTTCGTTCGTTAATTCCTTGGCCATTGGTAGATAGTAGTTGCAGCAATTTCCGCAGACTGTCCCGAAGCCTCAAACCCGAAGCAATTGATACGAAGCTACAAATAAGGATGTTACATTCATATATATATGTTACATTCTTTCGATCAGGCTGCACTGCACTAATGAGGGGCAATTACCCCGAAACAACGTTGTTGGGTTTCATATGCATCGCTGTATGTATATAAAAATTTTCAAAGATGAAAAGGTAATCGTTTGCTGAAAATTGTAATACATAACATTTAAATACTTCGTTTTCCTAATTTGTAGAAAAATTAAATGAAAATGACGATTTGTGTGAAAACCTTCAGTACTGTTAAAAGCGAAATAGTGTGTACTTCCATTGAAAAAAAATATGCATCGATAGCTTCATTAGTTTTAAAGATACGATTTCATATGCCCAGTGCCATGCTCAACAAAACCTACCCTACCATGTTTTACCTGGTTCTATACGCAAAAAAAAAACCGATGCGATAGAGTCTGGAAATCTCCGCTGTATATCTGCAAATGTATATGCAAAGAAATCCGTTTTTGTCATTTTTAAATATTTGCATAACTTGAGCAACATATATCTGATTCTGTTTTTAAATGTAATTTTAAACGTATATTCTCGTAAATACTCGTAAATACTCGTATATTCATATGGTAACACGTAACATACAGATACTAAATATTTACACAAAACTGCAAATCTACTGAGGAATATGCGGTATAATAAAACTTTGTGAAAACTGGGTATTATTAAAAGTTGAGTTTTGGAATTTGTAGTCGGGTACAAATTCCAAAACTCAACTTTTAATAATACTCTGTTTTCACAAAGTTTCCGCAGAACTACTATTGCTCCTGTTAAAACATTATGATTGTACTTCGGTTACTAATTATCGTAAAATTGTTGTTAATTTACGTTCATGCACGTTTTTGTTTTAATTAACAAAAGTAGTAATGCTCCTTAGTATTACCATTTCAAGTTAAATTCACTGTATTATAATATGATGTACTTATGTTCAGAGTGACACACTTTGTTGTTTTTGACAAAAAAATTATTGTTTTTAATATTATATATATACTGCATAGTTGTTTTTTTGCATATTGTCTCTCCTACGGGTTCTTCAAAAAACTGATGACAGAAACATAAAGACCACCATCATTTTAATATTTCCTAAAAAATTCACTGTGACTCACTTTGTGGTTTTTGAGAAAAAAAATATTATTTTTATTGTCATACAGTACATACTTGGTTTTTTTGAATATTGTCTCTCCTACGGGTTTCTCTAATAAATAGTTTACCCTCTTCTTAATACTATATAAAAGATTCAAAGTGACGCAGTTTTTCGTTGAGAAAAAAATATTATTTTTATATGTAATACACTGCATACTTGATTTTTTTGAATTTTGTCTCTCCTACAGGTTTGTCAAAAAAAACCGATAACAGAAATAAATAGATTACCCTCTTTTTAATATAACCTAAAAAATTCAGAGTGACACAGTTCGTCGTTTTTGAGAAAAAAATATTATTTTTAATATGTCATACATTGCATACTTGATTTTTTGGATATTGTCTCTTCTACGGGTTTCTCAAAAAAACTGATGGCAGAAATAAATAGATTATCCTCTTTTTAACACTAACTAAAAAATTCAGAGTGACACAGTTCGTCGTTTTTGAGAAAAAAATATTTTTTTAATATGTCATACACTGCATACTTGATTTTTTTGAATATTGTCGCTCCTACGGGTTCCTCAAAAAAACTGATGACAGAAATAAATAGATTACCCTCTTTTTAATACAACCTAAAAAATTTAGAGTGACACAGTTTGTCGTTTTTGAAAAAGAAATTATTATTTTTAATATGTCATACACTGCATACTTGATTTTCTTGAATATTGTCTCTCCTATGGGTTCCTCAAAAAAACTGATGACAGAAATAAATAGATTACCCTCTTTTTAATACAACCTAAAAAATTTAGAGTGACACAGTTCGTCGTTTTTGAGAAAAAAATATTATTTTTAATATGTCATACATTGCATACTTGATTTTTTGGATATTGTCTCTTCTACGGGTTTCTCAAAAAAACTGATGGCAGAAATAAATAGATTATCCTCTTTTTAACACTAACTAAAAAATTCAGAGTGACACAGTTCGTCGTTTTTGAGAAAAAAATATTTTTTTAATATGTCATACACTGCATACTTGATTTTTTTGAATATTGTCGCTCCTACGGGTTCCTCAAAAAAACTGATGACAGAAATAAATAGATTACCCTCTTTTTAATACAACCTAAAAAATTTAGAGTGACACAGTTTGTCGTTTTTGAAAAAGAAATTATTATTTTTAATATGTCATACACTGCATACTTGATTTTCTTGAATATTGTCTCTCCTATGGGTTCCTCAAAAAAAACTGATGACAGAAATAAATAGATTACCCTCTTTTTAATACAACCTAAAAAATTTAGAGTGACACAGTTTGTCGTTTTTGAGAAAGAAATTACTATTTTTAATATGTCATACACTGCATACTTGATTTTTTTGAATATTGTCTCTCCTACGGGTTCCTCAAAAAAACTGATGACAGAAATAAATAGATTACCCTCTATTTAATACAACCTAAAAAATTTAAAGTGACACAGTTTGTCGTTTTTGAGAAGAAATTATTATTTTTAATATGTCTTACACTGCATACTTGATTTTTTGAATATTGTTTCTCCTCCGGGTTTGTCAAAAAAACTGATGACAGAAATAAATATATTGTCCTCTTTCTAATACAACCTAAAAAATTCAGAGTGACACAGTTTGTCGTTTTTGAGAAAGAAATTATTATTTTTAATATGTCATACACTGCATACTTGATTTTTTTGAATATTGTCTCTCCTACGGGCTCCTCAAAAAAAACTGATGACAGAAATGAATAGATTACCCTCTTTTTAATACAACCTAAAAAATTTAGAGTGACACAGTTTGTCGTTTTTGAGAAAGAAATTATTATTTTTAATATGTCATACACTGCATACTTGATTTTTTTGAATATTGTCTCTCCTACGGGTTCCTCAAAAAAACTGATGACAGAAATAAATAGATTACCCTCTTTTTAATACAACCTAAAAAATTTAAAGTGACACAGTTTGTCGTTTTTGAGAAGAAATTATTATTTTTAATATGTCTTACACTGCATACTTTATTTTTTTGAATATTGTCGCTCCTACGGGTTCCTCAAAAAAACTGATGACAGAAATAAATAGATTATCCTCTTTTTAATACAACCTAAAAAATTCAGAGTGACACAGTTTGTCGTTTTTGAGAAAGAAATAATTATTTTTAATATGTCATACACTGCATACTTGATTTTTTGAATATTGTTTCTCCTCCGGGTTTGTCAAAAAAACTGATGACAGAAATAAATAGATTATCCTATTTTTAATACAACCTAAAAAATTTAAAGTGACACAGTTTGTCGTTTTTGAGAAAGAAATTATTATTTTTAATATGTCATACACTGCATACTTGATTTTTTTGAATATTGTCTCTCCTACGGGTTTGTCAAAAAAACTGATGACAGAAATAAATAGATTATCCTCTTTTTAATAAAACCTAAAAAATTCAGAGTGACACAGTTTGTCGTTTTTGAGAAAGAAATTATTATTTTTAATATGTCATACACTGCATACTTGATTTTTTTGAATATTGTCTCTCCTACGAGTTCCTCAAAAAAACTGATGACAAAAATAAATAGATTATCCTCTTTTTAATACAACCCAAAAAAATTCAGAGTGACACAGTTTGTCGTTTTTGAGAAAGAAATTATTATTTTTAATATATCATACACTGCATACTTGATTTTTTTGAATATTGTCTCTCCTACGGGTTCCTCAAAAAAACTGATGACAGAAATAAATAGATTACCCTCTTTTTAATACAACCTAAAAAATTTAAAGTGACACAGTTTGTCGTTTTTGAGAAAGAAATTATTATTTTTAATATGTCATACACTGCATACTTGATTTTTTTGAATATGGTCTCTCCTACGGGTTCCTCAAAAAAACTGATGACAGAAATAAATAGATTACCCTCTTTTTAATACAACCTAAAAAATTTAAAGTGACACAGTTTGTCGTTTTTGAGAAGAAATTATTATTTTTAATATGTCTTACACTGCATACTTGATTTTTTGAATATTGTTTCTCCTCCGGGTTTGTCAAAAAAACTGATGACAGAAATAAATAGATTACCCTCTTTCTAATAACACCTAAAAAAATCAGATTGACACAGTTTGTCGTTTTTGAGAAAAAAATATTATTTTTAATATGTCATACACTGCATACTTGATTTATTGGTCTCTTCTACGGGTTTCTCAAAAAACTGATGGCAGAAATTAATAGATTATCCTCTTTTTAACACTAAGTAAAAAATTCAGAGTGATACAGTTCGTCGTTTTTGAGAAAAAAATATTTTTTTAATATGTCATACACTGCATACTTGATTTTTTGGATATTGTCTCTCCTACGGGTTTCTCAAAAAAACTGATGGCAGAAATAAATAGATTACCCTCTTTTTAACACTAACTAAAAAATTCAGAGTGACACAGTTCGTCGTTTTTGAGAAAAAAATATTATTTTTAATGTCATACACTGCATACTTGATTTTTTTGAATATTGTCGCTCCTACGGGTTCCTCAAAAAAACTGCTGACAGAAATAAATAGATTACCCTCTCTTTAATACAACCTAAAAAATTTAGAGTGACACAGTTTGTCGTTTTTGAGAAAAAAATATTTTTTAATATGTCATACACTGCATACTTGATTTTTTTGAATATTGTCGCTCCTACGGGTTCCTCAAAAAAACTGATGACAGAAATAAATAGATTACCCTCTTTTTAATACAACCTAAAAAATTCAGATTGACACAGTTTGTCGTTTTTGAGAAAAAAAATATTATTTTTAATATGTCATACACTGCATACTTGATTTTTTGGATATTGTCTCTCCTACGGGTTTCTCAAAAAAACTGATGGCAGAAATAAATAGATTATCCTCTTTTTAACACTAACTAAAAAATTCAGAGTGACACAGTTCGTCGTTTTTGAGAAAAAAATATTATTTTTAATATGTTATACACTGCATACTTGATTTTTTTGAATATTGTCGCTCCTACGGGTTCCTCAAAAAAACTGATGACAGAAATAAGTAGATTACTCTCTTTTTAATACAACCTAAAAAATTTAGAGTGACACAGTTTGTCGTTTTTGAGAAAGAAATTATTATTTTTAATATGTCTTACACTGCATACTTGATTTTTTTGAATATTGTCTCTCCTACGGGTTCCTCAAAAAAACTGTGACGGAAATAAATAGATTACCCTCTTTTTAATACAACCTAAAAAAATTAAAGTGACACAGTTTGTCGTTTTTGAGAAAGAAATTATTATTTTTAATATATCATACACTGCATACTTGATTTTTTTGAATATTGTCTCTCCTACGGGTTCCTCAAAAAAACTGATGACAGAAATAAATAGATTACCCTCTTTTTAATACAACCTAAAAAATTTAAAGTGACACAGTTTGTCGTTTTTGAGAAAGAAATTATTATTTTTAATATGTCATACACTGCATACTAGATTTTTTTGAATATTGTCTCTCCTACGGGTTCCTCAAAAAAACTGATGACAGAAATAAATAGATCACGCTCTTTTTAATACAACCTAAAAAATTTAAAGTGACACAGTTTGTCGTTTTTGAGAAGAAATTATTATTTTTAATATGTCTTACACTGCATACTTGATTTTTTGAATATTGTTTCTCCTCCGGGTTTGTCAAAAAAACTGATGACAGAAATAAATAGATTACCCTCTTTCTAATAACACCTAAAAAAATCAGATTGACACAGTTTGTCGTTTTTGAGAAAAAAATATTATTTTTAATATGTCATACACTGCATACTTGATTTATTGGTCTCTTCTACGGGTTTCTCAAAAAAACTGATGGCAGAAATAAATAGATTACCCTCTTTTTAACACTAACTAAAAAATTCAGAGTGACACAGTTCGTCGTTTTTGAAAAAAAAATATTTTTTTTAATGTCATACACTGCATACTTGATTTTTTTGAATATTGTCGCTCCTACGGGTTCCTCAAAAAAACTGCTGACAGAAATAAATAGATTACCCTCTCTTTAATACAACCTAAAAAATTTAGAGTGACACAGTTTGTCGTTTTTGAGAAAAAAATATTTTTTAATATGTCATACACTGCATACTTGATTTTTTTGAATATTGTCGCTCCTACGGGTTCCTCAAAAAAACTGATGACAGAAATAAATAGATTACCCTCTTTTTAATACAACCTAAAAAATTCAGAGTGACACAGTTTGTCGTTTTTGAGAAAGAAATAATTATTTTTAATAGGTCATACACTGCATACTTGATTTTTTGAATATTGTTTCTCCTCCGGGTTTGTAACAAAACTGATGACAGATATAAATAGATTATCCTCTTTTTAATACAACCTAAAAAATTCAGATTGACACAGTTTGTCGTTTTTGAGAAAAAAAATATTATTTTTAATATGTCATACACTGCATACTTGATTTTTTGGATATTGTCTCTCCTACGGGTTTCTCAAAGAAACTGATAGAAGAAATAAATAGATTATCCTCTTTTTAACACTAACTAAAAAATTCAGAGTGACACAGTTCGTCGTTTTTGAGAAAAAAATATTATTTTTAATATGTTATACACTGCATACTTGATTTTTTTGAATATTGTCGCTCCTACGGGTTCCTCAAAAAAAATGATGACAGAAATAAGTAGATTACTCTCTTTTTAATACAACCTAAAAAATTTAGAGTGACACAGTTTGTCGTTTTTGAGAAAGAAATTATTATTTTTAATATATCATACACTGCATACTTGATTTTTTTGAATATTGTCTCTCCTACGGGTTCCTCAAAAAAACTGATGACAGAAATAAATAGATTACCCTCTTTTTAATACAACCTAAAAAATTTAAAGTGCCACAGTTTGTCGTTTTTGAGAAAGAAATTATTATTTTTAATATGTCATACACTGCATACTAGATTTTTTTGAATATTGTCTCTCCTACGGGTTCCTCAAAAAAACTGATGACAGAAATAAATAGATCACGCTCTTTTTAATACAACCTAAAAAATTTAAAGTGACACAGTTTGTCGTTTTTGAGAAGAAATTATTATTTTTAATATGTCTTACACTGCATACTTGATTTTTTGAATATTGTTTCTCCTCCGGGTTTGTCAAAAAAACTGATGACAGAAATAAATAGATTACCCTCTTTCTAATAACACCTAAAAAAATCAGATTGACACAGTTTGTCGTTTTTGAGAAAAAAATATTATTTTTAATATGTCATACACTGCATACTTGATTTATTGGTCTCTTCTACGGGTTTCTCAAAAAAACTGATGGCAGAAATAAATAGATTACCCTCTTTTTAACACTAACTAAAAAATTCAGAGTGACACAGTTCGTCGTTTTTGAGAAAAAAATATTATTTTTAATGTCATACAGTGCATACTTGATTTTTTTGAATATTGTCGCTCCTACGGGTTCCTCAAAAAAACTGCTGACAGAAATAAATAGATTACCCTCTCTTTAATACAACCTAAAAAATTTAGAGTGACACAGTTTGTCGTTTTTGAGAAAAAAATATTTTTTAATATGTCATACACTGCATACTTGATTTTTTTGAATATTGTCGCTCCTACGGGTTCCTCAAAAAAACTGATGACAGAAATAAATAGATTACCCTCTTTTTAATACAACCTAAAAAATTCAGAGTGACACAGTTTGTCGTTTTTGAGAAAGAAATAATTATTTTTAATAGGTCATACACTGCATACTTGATTTTTTGAATATTGTTTCTCCTCCGGGTTTGTAACAAAACTGATGACAGATATAAATAGATTATCCTCTTTTTAATACAACCTAAAAAATTCAGATTGACACAGTTTGTCGTTTTTGAGAAAAAAAATATTATTTTTAATATGTCATACACTGCATACTTGATTTTTTGGATATTGTCTCTCCTACGGGTTTCTCAAAGAAACTGATAGAAGAAATAAATAGATTATCCTCTTTTTAACACTAACTAAAAAATTCAGAGTGACACAGTTCGTCGTTTTTGAGAAAAAAATATTATTTTTAATATGTTATACACTGCATACTTGATTTTTTTGAATATTGTCGCTCCTACGGGTTCCTCAAAAAAAATGATGACAGAAATAAGTAGATTACTCTCTTTTTAATACAACCTAAAAAATTTAGAGTGACACAGTTTGTCGTTTTTGAGAAAGAAATTATTATTTTTAATATGTCTTACACTGCATACTTGATTTTTTTGAATATTGTCTCTCCTACGGGTTCCTCAAAAAAACTGATGACGGAAATAAATAGATTACCCTCTTTTTAATACAACCTAAAAAATTTAAAGTGACACAGTTTGTCGTTTTTGAGAAGAAATTATTATTTTTAATATGTCTTACACTGCATACTTGATTTTTTGAATATTGTTTCTCCTCCGGGTTTGTCAAAAAAACTGATGACAGAAATTAATAGATTATTCTCTTTTTAATACAACCTAAAAAATTCAGAGTGACACAGTTTGTCGTTTTTGAGAAAGAAATTATTATTTTTAATATGTCATACACTGCATACTTGATTTTTTTGAATATTGTCTCTCCTACGGGTTCCTCAAAAAAACTGATGACAGAAATAAATAGATTACCCTCTTTCTAATAACACCTAAAAAAATCAGATTGACACAGTTTGTCGTTTTTGAGAAAAAAATATTATTTTTAATATGTCATACACTGCATACTTGATTTATTGGATATTGTCTCTTCTACGGGTTTCTCAAAAAACTGATGGCAGAAATAAATAGATTATCCTCTTTTTAACACTAAGTAAAAAATTCAGAGTGACACAGTTCGTCGTTTTTGAGAAAAAAATATTTTTTTAATATGTCATACACTGCATACTTGATTTTTTGGATATTGTCTCTCCTACGGGTTTCTCAAAAAAACTGATGGCAGAAATAAATAGATTACCCTCTTTTTAACACTAACTAAAAAATTCAGAGTGACACAGTTCGTCGTTTTTGAGAAAAAAATATTATTTTTAATATGTCATACACTGCATACTTGATTTTTTTGAATATTGTCGCTCCTACGGGTTCCTCAAAAAAACTGATGACAGAAATAAATAGATTACCCCTCTTTAATACAACCTAAAAAATTTAGAGTGACACAGTTTGTCGTTTTTGAGAAAAAAATATTTTTTAATATGTCATACACTGCATACTTGATTTTTTTGAATATTGTCGCTCCTACCGGTTCCTCAAAAAAACTGATGACAGAAATAAATAGATTACCCTCTTTTTAATACAACCTAAAAAATTCAGAGTGACACAGTTTGTCGTTTTTGAGAAAGAAATAATTATTTTTAATATGTCATACACTGCATACTTAATTTTTTGAATATTGTTTCTCCTCCGGTTTTGTAAAAAAACTGATGACAGATATAAATAGATTATCCTCTTTTTAATACAACCTAAAAAATTCAGATTTACACAGTTTGTCGTTTTTGAGAAAAAAAATATTATTTTTAATGTCATACACTGCATACTTGATTTTTTGGATATTGTCTCTCCTACGGGTTTCTCAAAAAAAACTGATGGCAGAAATAAATAGATTATCCTCTTTTTAACACTAACTAAAAAATTCAGAGTGACACAGTTCGTCGTTTTTGAGAAAAAAATATTATTTTTAATATGTCATACACTGCATACTTGATTTTTTTGAATATTGTCGCTCCTACGGGTTCCTCAAAAAAACTGATGACAGAAATAAATAGATTACCCTCTCTTTAATACAACCTAAAAAATTTAGAGTGCCACAGTTTGTCGTTTTTGAGAAAGAAATTATTATTTTTAATATGTCTTACACTGCATACTTGATTTTTTTGGATATTGTCTCTCCTACGGGTTCCTCAAAAAACTGATGACAGAAATAAATAGATTACCATCTTTCCAGTACTACCTAAAAAATTCAGAGTGACACAGTTTGTTCCGTATTTTTTAATAAAATGTATATGGGACAAAAATATAAAATGCAATGCAAGTGACTTTTTATAGGGAATAATGAAACCTTCTTGCAGTGCCCTTAAAAGCGAGCACTTATTTAACACTTAATAGTATAAACATAGGTATGTCCTGTACAAATTGAGTTCGTTTGGAAATACCTTATAGTAGCAGCAACTATACAAATTTACCCAAGAAAATACGCAATTGCAGTAAATGTTACATATTGCCTCATTATTATTTAAACTGTGGAAATTCGTTCCAATGTAGGTACTAAGAGGATATGACATTCCGCACCCCATAGCATTAGACATGATGTTTAGGCACTAGAATTTATATTTACTTAGGGAAAATTAATATCATTACAATATTCCAGTCATGTTTACTTTGTTCCCGAAAGGAATATTCCCTCTTTCCCCTGTCACCTAATACCTACGTTTGGGATGCGGTAGAATATAATTATCGCTGACTGATCGATATATAATGCTGGATTATTTTATGGATTATGGATGTCAAATTTATTTCCACAACACAGTAGTGGATGACAGCAATTATATAAGGCAGATTTATACGTTGAGGCATCGTCGAAATCCATAGCAATATATCAGGTTAATCTTTGTAGGGAAGCTATAAAAGCCTAAATTTGATGAAGCATCTAGAGTAATTAGTGCAATTTAATGCATCTTTAATAGATAACATCTTTACCAATAACGACATGGAACATCATATACCATCAGGACTCACATACCCTACTATAAGGCAACGACTAAATATATCGCCTACCGTGGGCTATCAAGAACCTGCAAGGAAACATATATAGAATCAAGGAAAATATAAATATAACAAGTCTTCAAGGGTAGCTTACCAATAGATCTAACCGTGATATTCATCCCCACCACGCCAGTGACGTCAAAATTATAGATGTAGTTGAGTAAAAAATGGGTAAAATTGGATCCCGACGTGATATATTAACTTCAATATCTCCGTACTAGTCCGTACATACCTAGTGGCTCTCAACATGATTTTTTTATTTCAAACAAACACTTTTGCGCTTCTTTAGTAGTATAAAATAGTTGATATTTTTGTTCTAAATAGGCTTAAAACGTCGTTAACTTTGGCAGTTAAGAAATTATGCAGGTAAATTTTCCCCAATCGAAAAATTTTTTCTTTGTTGAAATTTAATATAACATGTAAGAAGAAAATGTAGACAAAGACCGAAAATGTTTTTGATACCATAATCGTTACTGTCACTTTTATAGCTTAGGCGCCTTAATTTTATAAAAAAATTAGGGGCAATGATGAAAATATATCTCTTGAAGAACCTCAACGACAATCACCTCTGCGACATGAGACTTTAGATTCATTTCAAACTGCTGAGAGTGTGCAAAGGAAATTTTCATACAAAATATGTGTAGCTTCACATGTAGTGGAACTACATCATTTTCTGATGACAGGTATTGAACTTTAGTTTACCATTTATATACAACAGTAATTGGCAAAGTGAGACATTGCCAGTATAAATTCTCATCAGTTTGAGGTTGATGTGACAGCCACAGATAAAGACACCACCGTTAATTAAGATAAACGAATAGTTCTGTTGGTTTATGTCCTCAAACGAACTATTGAGTTACAATATGAGCATTCAAAGAACTGTACGTTTGGGAAACTCATAGTAAAAGATGAACAGAGACAAGGAAGAGGAGGCACGACTAGGAACATAATATTTGAACTTAATACGTGTGAGGGGATTTACTCATTAGAAAATCAACATCCAAGGAAGAAAAAATCTGTAATTAATGTTGTAGCAGTCTGTGGTACAGTGGCAACTGGAAGCTTCTATGATCACCTAAGTGAATTTCTTAGTTGCATGGATGTATCACCCATGAATAGCAATATGTTTTATGAGTTAAAGGACGAGCTTGGAGAGGAAAGCGAATTTACACCCGAGTACTGGTTTAATTTTTATCTAAACAAGTTGAATCATTGTTAGGAATGGGAGTCTTCAGTCTATTCATGGGAATTATCAGTCTATGGAGGCTGCTGCTATAATCAAAGAGAATAATATCCAATTATAAAAACAAATATGTTCTGATGGAACTCCTTGGACTACGGTATATATGGATAGATCGTGGAGTAAATAATGCTCTTATAGAGCCAATTATTATTCACTGCTTTTCTTCTTCAATTATTATTCCCTTTCTGTATTCACATTTTCGGTGAAATAAAGAAATGAAAGTGAGAAGAAGAAACCGGCGACACGAGGGTACCGACAGAGAGATACTGGCTGCCAAAAGTAAAAAATTGCCTACAGGTTTCTTGTTAGTTCTTCCTATAGGCAGTAATCGTACTAGCGGAGTCTTTGAACATTTTAATACCCTAGATTTTGGGATTAGGAAAATTTCAGCAATTATTGTTTTAGTTATTTATTTTACTTATCATTACCATTTCACGATAACAATATATCTACCTTTTTCGTCTATAAATTAATTATTATTATGACCTAAACTTGTAATACTAATGTACTTGCTATAGAGAAATATAAGGAAAATGTAGGTACATATATAAATAACCACTTATACATAGCAGTTTCGTTCCCGCTAATATGGTTCAGAAACGTATTACTAAAATCCAAATCTTTGACCAAAAAAATATAGAAAAATCCTTTCAATTTTCAGATATGATGAAAAAATTTGCAACCTCATTAACTCTAACTATTCTGCTTTTTGGGGGTACAGCTTATAATGTATATAGCTAAAATTGCAAAATATTTCTAACTATTTCAAAACAAAATTATGCATGGTGATATTTCGCTCATTCATGCTTTGGTCCACCCTGTAATTTACCCTCTATAGATATTTGTTATTATTGCTTTTGTTCCACGCGTTTCGCCATCTCTGAGACAGTTTTCCAACTCATCAGGGTATAATGATCTATGCTAAATTTCTCAGATTCTTTATTACAAAAGACGTCATTTGAAATATAAATGTCAGATTTTGCTACAAAACTATATAATGCTATTACTAGAGTGTTTTATAAGATCAAATTCTAGAGATCTATCAATGGTAATGCAAGTTAAGCTATTTTCATACAAATCTGTGTTCAAAAGTTATATTGTTTACATTGAAATTATTAATAACTCACTTATTTGCATTGTGAATTTAATCATGAAACTAGCAGAAATCCTAGTCCATTCGTTCGTCTATATGTGCAGTAATTAGTTTACTGAACAAATGTACCATTAACATTTCGGAGCAAAGATCTGCACGTACACTTTATTTCAATGATCCTCTTTATTGCCTAAAGCCAAGTTGCATATCTCGTCCTAACTAATATCAAGTTAGTTCGAAATTCTAAATCTACTTTGCGAATGTCCGAATTAACCGTATAATAGGTCTGTAACTCATGAATGCGTTACCGAATCAGGGCACTAACTTTTGATAAATTGCGGTGGGAATTTGATTGAAGACTGTACGGACTGTTTGAGGAACTGCACTCGTGGTGTACACAAGAAATAATTAATTTAAATGCAAATTTTAGGAGTCACAGAACTGGATTTGGGCCATCGATTATAAGGGGAGCCTCATCATTCACACATATATATTGCCCTGTGGTTTGATTAAATTGGAACGTTGTGTACATGTCGATCCGGAAAAGCATAAGGCAATCATCAGCCAACTAATTCACTACCATGTTGTCATGTAATGAAATTGTCATGTTGTCATGTTAGTAAACCGAAATAAATGACGTTTAGCATTAAATATAAACACAGTTTACCGTAATTAAATGGAATAATATACTGTTTTATTAGGAGTAAAAGTGCTACTTGTGTATAATTTTTTCAATCATTTGAGGTCTACTTTCCACAGAGATGTGCAACAGAGACTTTTTAATTCGTGGATGGGCTTGGTGAAGTTTGTAAGTCTATATCTCACATATTCCTTACAGGCTGGAGAACCAAGGGGCTCTATAGAACGGCTTTGATTGTATTTGAGCACATTACACCAGGGGGGGGGATTAGAAGGAGGTTAATAATTTTAATAATTTCTTTGGTATAATTTATGTTATATGTCAATAATACCTAATTATATTTAATTCAACCAAAAAAGACTAAATAGCAGTATATATAGTTATAGTCTTTCTTGGTTGGCTACAATAGCAACCTTACAACATTTTGTAAATGTATCGAGAAGTATACGGTTCCTTAGGTTTTCTGGCTCAATGATACCTATATAAAATTTGCTTATTTCTCTATATAATAAGTTTAACAGCTTCTGGATAACTAATGCTAATGCTTTTATAATAATATATGTAATATGTAATATGTTCAAATAGAACAAATATAAATAGTAGAATAGGTTTGTGATTTCTATGAATGTCAGTTCCCTCAAAAACTAATGTCATAAAATGTCCCTGAAAGTGTTAAAGAATTCATATTTTAAATTCAAGTATAAATGATCAATAAACAAATCGTACTAACCGTACTAATCACTCTGAAGATCATCAATGAAGGTGAAAGAACTTGTACAACTTGTGACACTAAATAGGTGTTGCAGGCAATGTCACAGAGGCCGGCTGCTCGTCTTTACGGAAGCGGTCGTGAGTTCGGAATTCGTATTTAAAGTAAACTCCTGATAATTTAATTCTTCTCTGCGCATAAGTAAACCAGCCCAGGCGCCATCCGATTTGAGTGAAATCGGCAAAACCAAATTGATAAATGAATACACAGCTGGCAAGATATGTGGCAGGTGCAAATAAAACACACTGTATCCGAATTCAAGTATAATAATATATAAATGTAAAAATATGTAAATGGGTATAGAGATACATGAATAAAGGTATTTGTAAATATAAATATGTATAAACACAAATAAAGGTAAATGTAACACGGACAAATAATGTGTCACAGCACAGTGTGACACAGCGAAATCACAATTTGGAACAACCAAGACAGTGTGTGAAGATCTGTGGTGACAGATGAGTTTGACACTAATATTACCTACAAATGCCTACAAGTCGCGCTCTTTTGCAATGTACAACAGAGACAAGTTGAAATCTAATATAAATGGTGATCTTACTTGTAATAATGAAACCTACAATACTAATACAATATACTACCTAGGAAAGTAGGTAGTGATCAGGCCACCGATCAACAAATGACCAAATAAAGAAGCTAGAGGCACACCATCTAAATTGTAGTTTTTACAGGTATAATGCCCTTACGAACAGCTGTCCCTAAGTTTACAAAATCAAAAAATTATGAAATAATCACAAACGCAAAGCTTACGGTAAGAGGTATGACTAAAGTTACAAGGATTTTATCACCACCCATACACTTTGTCCTGGAAGTGTCGTGACCATAACGTGAGACAAAGGTGTCCTCCACAACGCTATCATAAATAAAGAAAGTGGTACTCACAATTGGGACTAAGTACACAAACCGTCTTTGACCGCTCTCGGATATCACTCTAGAGAATACTGCTAGCGAACCAATGTCCAACTTTGAGGGGCTCCGATATACTCTGTGAAAGGTGGCTTACAGGCTTCTCTGACCCACCGCAGCTCTCTTCAGGTCTAACTAAAGGCTGCGCCTCATGGACCTCAAACTTTATAACAAGCTGCTCGAAATAGCAGAAATAGATGAAACCAGTGGTTGAGTGCACCGTACAATGCTCGCTGCTTTTGTCAAGTGTTACTGGAGTCAATGTTGGCGTGAAGAAAGTAAGGACAAACAGTAAGAGACGAGAGGCCTGAAAATGTTCCGTTTTTCAGTCTCTCACATATGAAATTTATATCAAAACAAAGAGGAGATATTAGTTGTTACATACCTTAGCTCTTATTAGGCCTCCTTACACTTTGAGCCAGGATAATGTAGAAAATAGCTGTTAAAATTCACTATCCTGTCATGGCTTCCAATTATACACAAAAAAAGAACTTCTTTTTGTCTCCTTGATAAAACTGATCTGATTAGCCAAATTGAAATAATTAAAATTACTAGATTTGAATTTGAATATAAAATGTTATTTATTACTTCAAGCAGTTGTTAATAAAGTAAATTCTCAAACAACCCTCTCTCTTATTTATTGTTATAATTTGTGTACTTAGTCTGTCTGTGTGAATAAATACCACTCCTTAAATTAATAGCTGTAAAATATGCTAAAACCAAATACAGTGGCCTTGAGGGTATTTACCGGCGTGACAAAGGCAATTAATATATATAGGTAAGTGCATACAGGGTGCTGAAATTATGACTTCTAAGCTATGACTTCTAAACTTCTAAGTGGTTCGTTTTCATGTATATGTCCAGATATTCAACTGGTAAGTGTGTCTTCCTTATTATTACTATATTTGCTTATTTCTCTATGCAATGAATTGCTACAAACTCAAGATTTCTTTTCGCAAAACAAGTATGAATAGCAAAGAACTTAAAAAATAATTATATATATATATATATATATATATATATATATATATATATATATATATATATATATATATATATATATATATATATATATATTGTAATGTTTGGTATAATGAATAATATGAAAATAGGAATATTTTATATATGAATATTTTTTTAATAATGTCTCACGTTGTAGATAATTGAGAAAATTTAAAAAGAAGTATAAATATTGTATATGGATAAGTGTTTATATATAAGTTATGCAGTGAAAACACAGAGTATAAACACCTGACAAGTCTGCTATACTGTCACGATCTTGATACTACTGCTAAATTTCCCTAGGCGCAAGTTCTTTGAACATTTATTTTTATTAAAAATCACTGCTGAGCATGAGTCCTCTATAGTCCAGTAGGGGGAGTTCAACTAGGTTGCTTGGAACATTGAAACTAATTTCTTTGCAAATGATTCCTGGTAAATCTTATGTAGAGTAAAATGTTTAAAGTTATATTGTGATAGCAGGTTATTTTCCCAATCTTACATGAGAGTAATAATTTTAAGAGAAGTTTAACATACAAAAGTAAATATGTCTATAAGACAGGAAATTGAACACAAAAGTAAATATGTCTATAAGACAGGAAGTTTAACACACAAATTGAAATATGTGGTTACCAAAATTGAAAGTAGCAGCATGATTAAGTGCAGACATGAAAATCATAAAACTCTGTGAGGAGTAATATTTTGAAAAAAACTTAATATTAAGACCTACGTCAAACTACGCAATCTTATACTAATTACATGGGCAGTAGGCGCCAGTTCTTTGAACATTTATTTTTATTAAAAATCACTGCTGAGCATGAGTCTTCTATAGTCCAGTAGGGGGAGTTCAACTAGGTTGCTTGGAACATTGAAACTAATTTGTTTGCAAATGATTCCTGGTAAATCTTATGTAGAGTAAAATGTTTAAAGTTATATTGTGATAGCAGGTTATTTTCCCAATCTTACATTAGAGTAATAATTTTAAGAGAAGTTTAACATACAAAAGTAAATATGTCTATAAGACAGGAAATTGAACACAAAAGTAAATATGTCTATAAGACAGGAAGTTTAACACACAAATTGAAATATGTGGTTACCAAAATTGAAAGTAGCAGCATGCTTAAGTGCAGACATGAAAATCATAAAACTCTGTGAGGAGTAATATTTTGAAAAAAACTTAATATTAAGACCTACGTCAAACTACGCAATCTTATACTAATTACATGGGCAGTGGGCCTCTCGAACAATGAACTCTTAATACTAAAATTATTTTAAAATGTTGTTACCTTGTTACGTTTATCTTTATATATAATCCATTCAGTTTCGAAGCACCACAATTTTATTTACACTTCACTTTGTTTATTTTTATTTATCACCACATTCATTCCATCTGTCGGAATCACCATCTACCGGAAGAAACTCGTACTGACCAATTAGAAAACTGCTTCTCCTGGTTCTCGATGCTGCCATCTATCGGAATCACCTTTTACTATGGGTACCTACTCACTACATTTGACCGTAGGTAGGTATCAATTTAACACAGAAATATTTGGATAACCTTTATCCTATGTTTACTGCATTTTCTTGGAACGATTTCTCCTCCTTTTCCTTCCCACGTACACACTATTTTCGCATCGTACACTATCCCTGGAGATGTCGTGCTTGAAATAACTTATTTCCAAGTCGAAACACTATAAATCAATTTTCTTCTCTACTTGTTTACTGTTGATAATTGAATACTGTAGCACAAATTTTCTTATTTTAATATTGTCTAATTAATTATAATTTATAAATTTTAACAGATACATTAAGCGTAGCTGCCGCTTGTTAAAGGAAGCTATTGCAACTCTCTAGTTTGTTACTCATTTCTACGGAAGTTTATCCGTTTGAAACAATCGAAGTTCCTTGACAACGAGTGTTATGTTATGTTACTCTAATATAATGTGACCAATCATATTGCAGCTAAATATTTAATTTATTTAGCTTACCTTAAATGTTGTTGAATTTTGGTTTAAACAGTTTAATTCTCCATTCTATATAGGATTCACACATCAGATTCACTTTCCACAAATCCGTTTCAATGTTCACAATACAGTGACCTGTACCCATCTGTACCTCAAACGTTTTGCTTCAGATTATAATCCCGAACCCCTATTCTGACTTGATGCTTTTACAATTTCACGTCCAAATATACCGAGTTTATGTGAGTGTGATATACCATAATGTTTGTTAGGATTTGTCTTTTCCGATTAAGTTGGATTTAGAATTTTGCTCTGATAAATGGCTTCAATATTATTTAATTTACATACTGGCCAATCAGATGATTTCTCGTACATAGTCTGTGCGATGTGTAGAGATGCTTGCGCTCATGATACTAGAGTTGGGACTTTATAGATTGAATCTCCGTACATGTATTACTTTATAATCTAACGTGTTTATTGTGTTTGACCTCTATATTTGGGCTCTGGATATTCGTTTATCTCAACATATATATATATATATATATATATATATATATATATATATATATATATATATATATATATATATATATATATATATATATATATATATATATATATATATATATATATATATATATTATATATATATATATATATATATATATATATATATATATATATATATATATATATATATATATATATATATATATATATATATATATATATATATATATATATATATATATATATATAAATCGATAAAGAATATATCTAAAATCCATCACAAAATACGTTTTATGGCATTTTAAGTGGAAATGCCGAAGATTTGTCTGCACAATATAATATACTCGTCTTACTATCAGATCGAGAGGCAAATTTCAATGCCTCGAGGAGATGCGAACAGTCATGACGTGAATGACGAGGATGCTTCTTCCTAAAGAAAATGGATTTGTGCTATAATATACTTTATGGCGGTCACTACACAGGCTTACTTTAAACCACCAGAGTATTGTAACTTGTAGATCTTTCTATGCATAATAATATCCCATCCTATTCAGATTTACCGGTTTCGTGAAGCGTATTTCTATCAGTTTTGGAAATAGAAAATTGGCTTCACTTTCTTTATAAAAATTATTGCTTCCAGTCAAGCTTTTGTGGTGGATGTAACCTCGTTGTGAATCGAGGAAACAAAATAATATATACGTTGTTAAACCTACTAACAATCTTGCTATTTGTCTTTAAATCCTTTAATTTATACTCTATTTGGATATAAAAGATAGTAATAAGGCCATATAATCAGAAGCGCCATGGGCGTGCTATTATCTTTCTTAAAGTTCATAGAAATTAAGTGCTAATCGTGGTTTGCTGACAGTCGAATCGAAAAATACAGATGACTTGAAGACTCTATCACGAAGATATTAAAGTAGATGTGCTCGAGATGTCTTATTCCTCCGGGATACATAATTGTATTGTGTAATACCACTCCGAACGGCTTGAGGGAACCCTTTCGACTGCCTGGCGGAGAGCCGGCATAACAGAATGGTTATCAGGAAAAAAAACGCTTTCCAAACAATTCTCTTGAGAAAAAAATTCGATTGTTAATACTAATAAACGACCCAAAATAGTATATTATATATCAAGGGATTATTAAAGTGCATCATTTAATCTCGCGATTTGGTTTGCACCTACCTAAGGGATTAAATTACTTTTCGTACTTCCGGGACCAAAGTAGTAACTTCGCTCCCTTATGACAGGGGCTAAAGTGTCACTTTCTGTCCTTTCGGAAATTAAAATTGACGAAAATTCCGGAAGAAATTAGTTATAAACAAAAGAATGTAACAGGTGTTTTATTGATTTAATATTAACCGAAATTAATGTTGTTACAGTTCGTCATATTGATCAGTCTTTCCTGGATAACTGAAGCAGATACATGACCTACTTCGGCTGTCTTTTTTATCAATATCAGATACACCTTATTCACTCATAATTGAGGTCATGACACTAGCAATGATAATGTTTCCAAATTAATCCTGTATATATATATATATATATATATGTATATATATATATATATATATATATATATATATATATATATATATATATATATATATATATATATATATATATATATATATATATGTATATATATATATATATATATATATATATATATATATATATATATATATATATATATATATATATATATGTATATATATATATATATATATATATATATATATATATATATATATATATATATATATATATATGTATATATATATATGTATATATATATATATATATATATATATATATATATATATATATATATATATATATATATATATATATATATATATATATATATATATATATATATATATATATATATATATATATATATATATATATATATATATATATATATATATATATATATATATATATATATATATATATATATATATATATATATATATATATATATATATATATATATATATATATAATCTGACCTATAATAATATAATCAAACACCTGAATGGAGTGCATAAAGTAAACGTATTCACTAAAGAAGAGTACTACAGACTGAAAGAGGCACTCAAAGAAAATAATATAGAATACTTTACATATGAGGATAAAAATAACAGACCTATAAAAGTAATGGCTAAAGGAATTGACCCGACATGCACCGATCAAATGATTATGGAGCATCTCGCAGAAAGAGGGTTTGATATTGAAGGAGCAATTAATATTCAAAAACGCGAAAGAAATGGAGAAGAAGTCACCAGAAAACGTCTTCCCTTATTCATGCTAGTCTTTAATCAAAGTGAAGACATCAAAAAAATATTTGATATTCAACACATACTGGGACTCAAGGTAAAAATCGAACCATTGTGGAAACGATCCAATCTGATCCCCCAGTGAAATATATGTCAAGGATTCGGACACACGCAAAACAATTGCTTTAAAGAGCCAAGATGTGTCAAATGCTCTGGAAGACACCTCACCAGTGCATGCGCAAAACCGAAAAACCAAAAAGCTAAATGCGCCAACTGCAATGATGCACACCCGGCCAACTATCGTGAATGCATGGTAGCCAAGGAGCTACAAAAAATAAGGAACGACACAGTTCGCAAACAACATATGAATAGGAAAAGTCCACAGGTACCAAAACCTAAAACACAAATTGAGCGTACACAGGAGCGAGATTACTTAACGTGCAAACAAACCACTGAAAAAATAACCGCACCAGCGAAGGGAAGAGATATAAAAACAACAAAACCAGAGTCAAAATACGAATAAAATGATTCTTGAAAGAATAATCAAAATAGAAAACAGCAACAAAAAAGCTGCAAATAACAAAAATAAAAATGGTTACTAACGCTATCAGAATAGTAGCCTGGAATGCGAATGGGCTAATAAAACGAGCCTATGAACTAGAAGCGTTCTTATGGAACGATAAAATCGATGTAGCCTTAATCTCTGAGACTCACATGACCAGAACAAATTATTGCAAAATAAGAGGTTACGGTTTATCACACTGCTCGACCAGACCTTCCCGGAAAGGGAGGAACAGCGCTGATAATCAAAGAAAACTTAAAACACTACGAGGATGCCAAATACGAAACTGTAGAAATCGAAGCGACAGCAGTGATAATGCAAATGAAATCCTACGACATCACAATTGCCGCAATATATTGCCCAGCAGGAAAAGCGCAAAAAGAAGAACACTACAGTCGCTTCTTTCGACCATTAGGAGATCGGTTCATTATTGGAGGCGACTTTAATGCCAAACACACCTATTGGGGTTCTGCTAATATAACGCCGAAAGGAAGACAACTATACACTGCTGCAAAGGCAATGTCTTGTCACTTCCAATCAACCGGCAAACCAACGTACTGGCCTACAGATAGAGAAAAAACGCCAAGCTTAGTCGACTTTTTTGTGTTACGCAATATTGCATCCGCTTATGCCAACATTGAAGAATGCTTTGACCTAGCATCTGACCATTCAGCAATTCTACTCTCATTGAGTGAACATGTAATAAACAAACAGCAACCCGCATATCTCGTTAACGGGAAAACTGATTGGGACGGATTTCGAGCAGAGCTTGAACAGAGACTTGAACTAAGCGTACCCTTGAAAAAGAAGGAACAGTTAGACCATGAAGTTGAAAAGCTTATGGTTGACTTGCAGCAATCTGCGTGGAACAACACCCCCACACTGAAGCCAAGAACACCAGGTTTGAACTACATCAAAGAAATTCGAGACTTGGTTAACCAAAAAAGAAAAGCCAGAAAAAAATGGCAACAAACTCGTTCGCCAGGAGACAAACGAGTGCTAAATAATCTATGCGAACAGCTCAAAAATGAAATTAAAGCCATCAAGAATGATCACTTTGAAAATTTCTTTAAGGAGTTATCGGCTGACGAAAGCACCGACTACTCCCTCTGGAAGGCAACTAAATTCTTGAATAGGCCAAAGGAACATGACCCTCCCATTCGAAAAGATGATGGCAAAAGACTGGGCTCGACGAGATGAAGAGAAGGCAGCAATATTTGCTGATCACTTGGCAAATAGATTTCAGCCACATAAGCCTACTGGCATAGAAGAGATACCACAAATTACTAACAGAGATGGCACGATAATTAAGCCAATAACACCTGCTGAGATCACCAACACTATCAGAAACAATCTCAGTACAAAGAAAGCTCCAGGTTATGATCTAATAACTGCACAAGTACTTAAGGAGTTGCCCCGCAAAGGCATCATGAAACTGACGCATCTCTTCAATGCAGCACTACGACTCCGATACGTGCCAATACAGTGGAAGATTGCTGAAGTAATAATGATTCCCAAACCTGGCAAACCTCCTGAAAATAGAACATCATACCGACCAATTTCGTTACTGCTGATTATATCCAAACTGTTAGAAAAGCTCCTTTTGCAGAGACTTAAACCAATCATCGACGAAAAGCAGCTTATTCCGACTCACCAGGTTGGATTCCGTAATAAGCATTCAACTATGGATCAAGTGCATCGAATTACCGATGTAATTAAGAGAGCACTAGAAGAGAAAAAGATCTGCGCAACGATATTCCTAGATGTGGCCCAAGCATTCGACCGAGTGTGGCATCAGGGCCTGGAATATAAACTAGAAAAATATTTGCCACGACAAATGAGCCAAATTCTTTGTGCTGGAGTACCAAAAAGATTTGTGCTGGAGTACCTCAGGGCAGTGTCCTTGGACCTATTCTCTACCTGCTGTACACCAACGACATCCCACAAAGCGATGGAGTAGTCACGGCAACATTCGCCGACGACACTGCTCTGCTTGCTACTGACCAAGACATACAGTCAGCCACGAACAGACTCCAAATAGCTGTCAACAATGTCACCACTTGGACAAAGAAATGGCGCATCAAACTTAATGAGGCGAAATGGATTCACGTCAATTTCACCAACAAGAAATATGACTATACTCCAGTGATTGTCAACCAGCAAACAATCCCACATGCCAACGAAGCAAAGTATCTAGGCATGACCCTAGATACAAAACTTCGATGGAAAACCCATGTGAAGAAGAAACGTGAGCAATTAAACCTCAAATTCAGACAAATGTATTGGCTCCTTGGACGTCACTCTGAGTTGTCAATACACAACAAACTGATTATCTACAAGCAAATTCTGAAGCCCGTATGGACTTATGGCATCCAACTCTGGGGATGCACTAAGAAATCCAACATCAAATTAATTCAAACGTTCCAGAATAAAGTACTTCGAAGCATCGTCAAAGCACCGTGGTACATTCGCAATGAAGACATCCATCGTGACCTGAATATGCCTATGGTTGAAGATGAGATTAAGAGGTTTGCAAGCAAACATCAGAAGAGGCTAGAAAACCACGAAAACGTCAAAGTGATATCACTACTCGACAACAACGGACTTGTTCGACGGCTAAAGAGACTAAAACCGTTCGAATTAGTGTAGTGACAGTGAAATTGCCTAGATTTCTAAGCATGATAATAATATGTCTATCACATGAACCAAGTGATTAGTGTTATGTGGAGTGTGTCACTGGATACTTATCTACTGAACAGCTAAAGTCTAGTTATTAGGAAAAAATTGTTAGATAGATTTAATCTAGTTACAATGTTCAACGCCCCTCGGGCGATTTCTATTAAAAAATATATATATATAATCTTGGGTTTGTAGCATTTCATTACATAGAGAAATAAACGAATAAACAAATATACGAATAATAAGGAATATACACTTACCAGTCCTATATCTGGACATATACACAGAAACGAACCGCTTAGAAGTTGTACAAGTTCTTTCACCTTCACCTTCATTGAGGATCTTCAGAGTGGTGTACGACCTGTTTCATTTATCATTTATACTTGAATTTAAAATATTAATACTCCAACACTTGCAGTGACGTTTTATGATATCAGTTTTTGACGGAACTCAAATTCTTAGAATACACAGACCTAGTCTACTTTTTATATTTTTAGAGATTTTTATCTACATTTCGAATTCAGTGGCGTAACAGTAACTTTGAAGGCGAAACTTCTCCTTGATTTTGCAATTATGATGATTTCAAAATTACGTTAAATATCGAAGGTATCGAATTTGATGCGCTTGACGAGCACCAGACGAGTCTGACAAGGTTTTGGTGGTCTCCCTGACAAGGTTTTGGTGATCAATTCTTTGGTCTCCCATTATTACTAGATTATATTATAAGCCATTGTTATAATGCAGGACTTCCTAGATGACGAATTGTCAGGACTTCCAAGATGACGATGACGGCAATTACTGTTTAAATATTTTTCAGTCTTTCACTTTTCCAGACACATTTTCAATGCTTGCAGATCAGACAGGCTGTTAACCAGTCGTAATTTTAGTATACAAATTGTCGCTAAACCAAAGTTAACAGAATTAAAACATTTTCGTAAGTGGAAAAAAAGTGAAACACATTTGTATGCATTTTCTATTTCAACCCATCGGAAAACCCCACCCCCATTGAATATACAAATTGTTGCTTAGAATCATTAACTGAGCAATCCCGCCGATGTTCGTTTACTGGGAAAGTAAGTACTAACAAATTCTCTTATAGTACGGAACTATAAGTTTTACTGAAAGTTTAAGCAATAGATTTTATTTTCTTTATAAATCGAAACTGAATAGGTATTTGACAAAAATTGTCACTTATTATAATAATCATAAATGATGACAAAAGATCCAAGAATTTAGCTACTTTCTGCAGATTTCACAACTAATTTCACTAGAACATTGTTCATTTTTCCTTAACATGAAGTTTTAAAAATATCACAGATACGAAAAGCCACCATAATATATTTCTTAAGCAGTAAATAGCAGATGTTAAGGGGAAAAGTTTGAATGTTTTATTACTTGGCAAAATGCGTGAAAGTGTTTAAGATGCCCCTATACGCATAGATGTCGTAAAGAAAAACATAAAAGACATAAACAAGATGAATACGACACTTTTCACGTTTTATTAGAAAAGGTTTTGTAGCTCAGTCGTGAGCATAAAAAGAAAAGTTATCAGATGATATAATTAATAAAATTAATGCCCGTTTTCTAATAGCAGTGAACCAAAACTCACATGAAAATAATTAACGACAATATGGGACTGTCTTTGTATCTCGACTATAAAGAAAGGTTCGGGTAATTTTACCTTGAAATTATTCAGGAGCTTTGATTTTAGGTAATAAAATCTCCCTGAAGTATTTCCAAGCAAAGCCTCTTTTATCGACCTGGCCGTGGATTATTAAGCAAACACAATGAGCCTGTAATTTAGGAATAAATACGATACAAAATAATTATTGATTTTGTTTTAAGAGGAAGAAAATCAGACTGTGATTATTTAAAAAAACTTTAGTTCTAGATTATTTCTACTTGTCGGAAGCGCTACTTGTCCGTCAAACGAATATTATTCTAGAAGCCAACCTACCTGGATAAAAAATTAAATACGAGTTCAGTTCGTACATAGTGTGGCTTCTCTAGTACATATGGTGCGCATATTTGCTTATATATATATATATATATATATATATATATATATATATATATATATATATATATATATATATATATATATATATATATATATATATATATATATATATATATATATATATATAATTTTAGTACAAAATAAATGAAGAGTTTTTAGTATTATACTTCTCTCGTGTAAAATATGTTATAGCGTCTGAAAATAACTGACCAAACCCTTACACTATCCGATCAATAGATGAGAGATAAATAAGCAATTTACATTATGGAAAGTAAATATATATATATATATATATATATATATATATATATATATATATATATATATATATATATATATATATATATATATATATATATATATATTATATATATATATATATATATATATATATATATATATATATATATATATATATATATATATATATATATATATATATATATATATATATATATATATAT
>CAXKVY010007528.1:0-23577 GCA_964058915.1 Tetropium fuscum | reverse complement strand
AAATACTAACCAAGTGGAAAGTTATTAGTAGTCTATTTTGTAATGTTGAGTGATTTTAAAAACCTACCTTTTTAGAGTCAAATATTTAAACACAGTTTCTATTTTTTTATTGAATAGTGTAACCACATATCAAATACTCCATACTCAAAAATTTATTAAATTAGTCAGTAAATCCGATAAGACAAGCTTGTTATTAAATGCATGATACCTTATAGGTTTAATTGAATGAACAATTCTATGCAGAAAATGGCGTTTTACATTTTTTTATGGTAGACGCTTATTGCGAAAAAATATCTAACATTGATCAGTTCCAAAATGTTTTTTTTTAATCTTCACATCGTGATATTTTTAAAGTTACTTGAGCCATTAACATGGTTTTTTTGCAGAACAGAACAGAAACATGGGTGCTTTCATGCTATTTATATTGTTGCTAAGTATTGTAAATTAATTCGTTTATATAATAATTAAATAGCGATTTCGATAATAATGTATGGGAATTTTTAGTAAGCGACAAATTTTTTATTTTTGAAAATTTGTAGATACATGCACCGACAAAATTGAAGGCAAAACATGACCAACGTTTACCATGCTCTAACTTTTGAACGGTTGAGTATAAAATACTAAAATATTATATATTCTTGAAGGAAATTACTTCATGGTCTGCAACGTTCTCTGTTGTGACGAGATACCCAGTCAAATAAGGCAAAAAAACGTCAGACAAACTGTTTTTTTCATAATTTTTGAATTTTGAACAGGCATTCTAAGAAACTATACGAGACGGAAAAAATTAATGGACTCAATTGTTCCAAATGTTTTCATCTTTAATTTTGTATAGAAAGGCCTTATCGCTAGGACGCATAGTTTCCAAGATATAAGCGAAAAACTGAAAAAGTACAGTTGCTGCCACCCAAATGTGAACGAATTTCGGTTGTCATAGAAATTTCAGCTGAATTTTATCTTTGTAAGTCAGACTTTGTTTAGTGGCATACCACAGATATATTCTAAAACATATTACTTTAGTATTTTCTATTACAATGATGAGTGGAAAGATGAAACGTATAGTATGAAAAGGTTGACAGTACTACCGTCGTAACAAAGAGTGCCGTATATACAAAAAAATATATGAGAATACTTTTGACTAAAGAAAAAGCATTTTGCGTTAAAAAAATGCACTTTCGGTATTTTAAATTAATACCAGGCAGAATATTTTTATGGCATATCAAGATAACACAGCGTAGGTAACTAACTAATTACGGAATCCTAATCTAATAAAATTCAAGTAGTAACACTAGAAAATACTTAAGCACTCATTCAGGATATAATTATTGATTATATTTATGAAGGTAATGAAATGAAGAAAAAAATGGATACATTTTATTGTCACTTACGGTTTTCCTAGTGGGGTATTTACCTACAAAATAAGCACGTAAGCAAAATATATGGTTTTATTGGATACATTTGCTACTTAAGTCTTGATAAGGATAAAACTTCACGAAATACGTCATAATTAAGAAAACGTATGTGCATTTAATATATTTTAAAACGTAAATATGTCTTTTTAACCTGCAAAAATGGATTTTTCAGCATCAGTTTGTATAAGAACCATATAAAACGGAAAATCTTCAAATTGTAGGTACGGCACTCTTTCTTACGATGGCAGAGTATATCTACACAGTAGAATTCTTAAAAAGTTTAATAAAACAAAAGTGAAGAAACTAGTCTCTATATATAGATATTAACGCAACAAAATATTAATGTTAGTACTTTTACTAACATTCAAATCAGCAGCCACTTCAGTGAAAGACCAGTTTTCATCAAATTTTGCTACAGCCCTTGCTCTTTGCACCGCAGTTAAGTGCCGGCATTTTTGAGTGACATTTTTAAATTTATAATCAATGACAGATATATTTGATATTTACAACGGCTATGATTTAAAGTATAAATTATACTAAACAAATTTGCCGTTCAGTTTTGGGTGTCCGCAACTGTACCTCATATGTGCCACCCTGCGACCCGCACCACACTAAATTTATCGTAGAATGAGGACCCGATGAGTGAGCTAGTCAAATAAGCCAAGAAAACGTGAATCATTGACTTTTCAACATTTTCAAATTTTCAACGAGGATATCTCGGCACCTATGCGAGATAGGGAAAAAATTAATGAAAACAAACTTGTGGCATAAAAGCTTTAATTTTATATAGAATGGCCTTATTGCTAGGACGCTTAGTTTCCGAGATATAAGCGAAAAACCAAAAAAGGGACCTTCTACGTACGCCCCTGCACCCCGCTCACCTCCTAGCAGTGAAGAATTCTGGTATGTTCACCTGCGAACTAGTCGATATAAAGTCCCAGAATCAAAAATTTGTTCTTTCCATTTACCTCTAAACCTCCCTTTTGTACATTCATTGACTGGGCTATATGTAATTTCAATTACATAGTACTTATTTATTTAGTGCTTCTCAAGCAATACTTTCCAGGAAAGTTTCCATTAATGAAAGTTTATATTTTTTCAACTATATCATATTATGATTATGGTATGACGTCATTAAATGATCACTGCTTTGATAAATGCTTCGTAGTATAGATTTTAGCGTAAACGTTTAAGTTGAAGAATATTTTAAGAGTTTATTATAGTCACATAAAATGAGGAAATTTGGAAATTATGTTAAGACTTTTTTATTTTTTATATTTCGTAGTCCAATCTAGTCTATTGTACTTAGCTTTGTGCAGTAACTAAATTAGTATATTTTTATATCATGTAGATGTAGTTTGTCTTTGTTGTTTTGTCTACAGCCCAATTATAGCCGTTTTGTTATTAGTTATATTTTATTGCAACCGGTATTATTTTGTTACAAGTTATTACTACTAAAAATTCAAATTCGGATTATAGAAATGGTTATTTTTTGATCTACTAGCCTTAACTTAATCTACTGATTAACATTTAATAAGTTTATTAATTTTTCCTTATTTATTAATTTTCAATATTAACAAAATAATACTATTTTTATTAACCCGTATATCCTGTATGATTTTATCTGAATATACTATTCTTCCTGTTTGTTGGTTTTATTGTTTGGGCATGTTGTGTGGCTTTGTATGTTATTTCACTGTAAAATTGTCTAATGTGTCTATAATATGAGTGAATGGCTGTTATATATAATGTTTTGGCCTTTACAAAATTATTTTATTATGTAGGTATTTCAAATTTAATCACTAATTACCTTGCACATGCTCTGTACGATCACTCTATTGATTTTCTCTGTTATATTTATAACTTAATGTAAGGTTAAGAAAGCATTGGGCAACACAGAATTACTTTGAAATCAGTAATGCAGAGTAATGTATTATATTTGTTGGTTTAACAGGTCAAAGTCTCCAAGCAAATCAAGAGGACCACCATTTCCATCTGAAACCACAAAAAGAACAGAGGACAATCATTCGTTGCTACACGAAGATTCCCCACCACCTATCGGCTTGAAAAACGAATTTTTTGGTAATTTCAAGGGCTTCTCTATAAGTCCAGGAAAGAAGGCGGAGCCAGAACCGGTTAGAAGTGCTCCACCTCCACCTGTTGTCCCGTCAGCTGGTCCAGCTGCTAAAAACAAAAACATCCCGTCCGTTAACAAACCACCACCGATAAAATCTGCTGCAACAACAGCAAGTATAAAGGCTCCCAGCGTAAGTCGCTGTCAAACCTTAGCAGCAAAAGCAAGTATATTTAATAAACCCATACAAAAGTATAATTCTATGAGAGGTAACTCCATGGCAAATGGAATTGCTACCGTAAATGGTGCATCAGTAGCACCTGCATTACCTCCACCTAACCCAGGTAGTAACCCCAGACCAATAATATCATCACCAGTATTGGAAAACTCCACATGCACGGCAAAAGAGTTAATTTCGCCTTTACGTAATGCTCCAAAAGTCCCTTTAAGACCAGCTCCGGAAGCACCAAGTGTTAGTGTTGATAAAGAAAATAAACGGCCATCGTCGTCACCTGACACGTCAAATATGATTTTCAGTGTGAAAATCTCCGAGGAGCCCAAAAAACCTGTGAAAGATAAAGAGACGAGCGGCACAAGTGCTTTAAATAGAATTGCCTCATTCCTCAAATCTGACAAGAAACCAGTAGTGCTTTCAAATTCTCTACCGAAAACAGTTCAAGTTAAAGCTAATAAAGTTTTAGACAAGGACATACTACGTTCAATAGAAATATCAAATCCCATTCCTCAAACTAACATTGACATAGCTATAACTGCTTTGCCTGTTTGCTCGGAAACCAATAAGGCTGTAGTAATGAGGGCACAAAGCATGCGGGCTTCAAAAGAAACTCCACGTCCTAATATACATACTTTTGGATCCATGCGCCAACCCGTAGGTTTCAAAAGGCCCTTAAGTATACCTTCAGGATGTCGACCAAAGAGCCCTCCCCCTCCAAGGCCCCCATTAGACAATTCAGATAAAACGGACAGGGCCAAAACCGGAGATCAAAACCAATATGATGATTGTTTAAATGAGGCTGCCCCACTTGCAAGAATAAGTGAAGGAATCAGCCCAACTAGTGGGGATAATATTTATGCGGTTATTGAGGAATCGCCTGTTTCGCCCATATCACCACAAAAAGTGACCAGTAGCTCTGGTTCTAGTGAAAGCATGGGTTTATTAGGGGAGATAGTATCTGAGATACAGAATCGTAACTTTGATTCTATCTATTCAACATCAACTTTAGCTCGCAAGAAGAAGGAAGCTGAAGAAAAGTTGAGGAGAGAAGAGAAGTTGCGAAGAGAGACTGAGGGTGATTTGAAAAAAGAAAAAAGTTTAACTTCACCCGATTCCTCTGAGACATATGTAAATACTTCATCATTACAGTACCCTGAAAGTGAATACAGTAATATGAGTGGAAACATAAAATCAAGTGCCAGTTCCACATCAAGTGGTTATATCCATCCTTCAGCTGTAAATGTGCCCATAAGGTCAGCGGATGATAAGAAGGTTGAGACCAGTGTCGAGGATAACTCAACTGTGAGACCAGGTTTAAGTACATTTAAATCAGACAATTCTAAACCTTTTTCAACAACATTTAGTAGACCACAAGGCCCAGTTTCTGGTAGCGTCAAATCAAATGCGACGGTCATTAAGAAAGTCGAAACTTCACCTGACAGAACTATAAATAAATCCAAATCACCTCCATCACCAGTAAGCAAAACTCCACATTCACCGATTACTAAAACACCTCCTTCCCCAGTTAACAAGGCACCTACTTTAACATCAGCAAAGACTGCTGGAAAAGTAGTAGTAAATAGGCAAACAACACCACCAAATTTACGTACAAGAAAACCTTCTCCAACAAGGACAGCACCACAGGCTCCAAAATCCAGTAGGTCTGTTACTAACAGTCCAGATCTGGTAACTAGTTGTAATGCAAATCCAGCAGCTAAGCCCCCAGATGTACTTAATGGAGGCACAACAGTAAAAAAGCCTTCAATTGCTAGTACTAAACCGACTGTAAATAACCTGCCAAAAGTGCCGGGCAAGAGCAGCGTAAAGTCGGCGGGTTTTAAGTCACCTCAAGAAAAAAAGAGTGATATCAAGCCGCCCACGGCTATCAAAATAAACAAAGCCACTTCTGATACTGGTGTAACTTCAAAAACACCAGCTGGTCTTAGAAATGCAGCTAAACAGTCGTCAAATGTTGCCTCGTTGCAGCAAAAATTCGAAAGCAAAAATAATGTAAATAATGTGAAAATGCCCAAAGTGAAAGCGTGAAATCAAAATCCCTAGTGTATATACTAAAAACAATTACTTAGAAATTATTTATGAATTCGAACTATCACTAGTCTGTGTTCTATTTTTAAATTATTTTTGATCTATTTTATTATTTGGATGGACAATCGAAATTTAGATTTAAGATTTAGTTATATTTTTTGTACATATACCAAAGATTATTATTATATTCTATTAATATCCATAATAAATTAATTCTTATAATAAGTATATTGTTTTACTCCCCTTTATTTAGTAAACTTAGATAATTAAAAAAATTAACAATCTGAAAATACACTTGGGTAAATTTTATGAAGCAGGGTGACCAAGATGAATATAAGACATTATTTATGACTCTGAAGCAGTGGCGGCTCCTGACTGAGATTCGGTAAAGATTACTTAACGCAAAATTACATAGATTCTAATAATCTCTTACTACTGTATAATTATTGACCCTAGGAATCATTTACGGTAATTTGTTAAATATTGAGTGCACTGTTAGCACTTATAGACCAGGGCTGAAGCCTTTGAAAATGGTAAAAAGTGAAAAAAAATAATAGTGGGATGAAACCCATTGGAAAAGGAAGAGAATATAACAAAAATGAAAGGAAAAGATACCGTAATGTGATAAGTTTTTAGTAATATCTCACGAACAGGTGGAGTGATTATATAACAATTAGATATTTTTTTATTCAGAAAATTAAGGACATTATTTTGGTATAAAAATATACGGGGTGTTCCATTTAAAAAAATCATGTTTTATTTTCCACCCTGTATATCTTATGAGATTTTTAATATCCGTGCTCAGATTATAAAAATTCATCAAAAACCGCGTCCACTCCTTTTTTGAATGAGTTAAATCGGCAAAGGATAAGTGAGATAAGGGAGGTGTCAATCTTAAGAGACTTACCCTGTACATAATGATTAAAAAAAAAATTTGGTCTTCGAGTTTTTTTCGTTTCTTTGCATTTTCTGAGAATATTTATAATAGTAATGCATATTTTTTTACACCATCGAAAGTAGAGATTACAACGAACAAAAAGCCCACCGCCTTTTTTAATAAAGCAGATATTTTGACGCGAGACTTTTCGATTGAAAATTAGGGTGCTTTTTCGATATTAAATAAAAATAAGGTGAAAAAATAAATATTTTAAATCAAAAAGATACAGTGTGTTTGGCACATAAAAAGATAAGTTTTCAAATTGACACCTACTTATGAGTCTAAAACCTTCAAGTGTCCGTGTGTATTAAATGACAGTAAAGCTGCAACGTTATAACAAACACGGATTAATTTGTTATCAAAATTTGGCTGCTTTAACAAAGTCGGGATATTGTTTGTCAAAATCTGTTTCAAATAAAGAAAAATACCACTTGAATGACCAACAATATCACAATTATTGCTGAAGATACCTCTACCACAGCCACCTTTGGTTGTGCTTCTACAAAGTCTTAATTTTCAGGACATTACTTCATTAATTTCCTCCAAGCCAAAGGAGGTACCACTTATTTTTCTCTGAATAAAATGGAAGATGTCATTATTAGGTGTACATAAAATGTAATATCAAAATGTTTTCAATATATCAAAATTAAAACAAAAAATAATATCAAAAATTTTTCAATTATTATAAACGGTCATACTGATTGATGGTGCACTAAACATAGTGATATTAGTTACCCATTTTTAAGGTGTTGCGGTTGTTTTTTAATTTATTATTACTTAGATGATTTTAATTTTTTTTATTTTTGTTGTCTTTTTTGGAATATATATTTATTTTATTTTTCCACTTTCAAGTTGTCACTGCTATATAGCTGTTTTGTACATATTTGTTTTTGTTTCTTGAGGGTGGAATGGTGTGGAAACTGGCATTCAATATTAGCTGTGGTGTTTAAAATATGCATATAAAAACCTTCTACTTTCGACCCCCTAAAAAAATGTCTACGCCCATAGTCCTGACCTTCGCTGTTTTGCCGGTCATTGAACGTCAGATACACTTTATGCAGACTGTAAATTTGGACATTAAACAATGTCCCTACAACACGTGGGCAATATTCAGGGATGTGGAATATGTGATTTAATTTATTCGGGGTAGAGGTTAGCAGAACATAAGTAGTTAATAGTCTTTTATAAAAAGTCTCTTTATTTTTTATACAAAATACTGACATTACGACACTTATTAAAGAACTGTAAAATGAACCATTATAAAAGCTAAATTAATATGTACAATCATCTTAAGTTTACGAAGAATAAATTAAAATGTTAAACTAAAGAAGACATTTAGTTTTCCAATGTTTTAATATAAAAATACACATCTTTTAACGTTCCACAACAAAATACATTATTCCTAAATTAATACTGGGAAATATTGTTCACATTAAAAATAATCAGTGCTACATTTTAACAAAGAATATGTACAAATGACTAATGGTAACATGTAACATAAATAAGGAACTAATTATACATTTACCAATAAACACAAATATGACAGATGAGAGAACATCAGTCTTAATACATATTTTATTTCTTAAAAATAATTAACATTGACTGATATTTTAATGGATCAAATATTTTCGTGGAGTAGTTTAAAATCTCAACATGGTAGCCTACCAAAGGGAAGTTAATTAATTATTTACACTTAAATATTAATATCATGAATAAATGTGATATGTTTCAAAATTGTTTAAAAAAACAACATACATATAAAAATACACAACATAAACAATATTATTTAAGGGTAATTTAAAGATCCATCAATTTTGATTAACATTTGTCAGTCAATCGCTAATTATTAGATAATAATATTGACCGTTATTAAAATATCACATGAATATTAGTCAAGACAGAATATTTTGTGTTAAAATACCTGATATTTTATAATAAAATGCATCTCAAATAAAATATATCTTAAAATACATAGATAAGTAATCCAAAATTGAACAATAATATGAATACAATACAAGGCAGCAAAATGATATACTCATTGTTAATATTAACAACTTAATGTGTGCCTGAAATAGAAATATTGAGCCTTGTTTTGAGTTTGAGATGACAAACACATGAATTAAGACATTATCATCAAATAGGTATATTGAATATTGAGTTATGAAATATACTGGAAATAAATTTTTTACAAATTTAAAGCGGTAAGTATATCATATAGGAAAAAGTTTCATTTTGAAAATAACACATATTTTAATTGGGTACTGAATAGTACGAAGTCATTCAAAAATATATTTTCAATCTACACCGCTCTGGTCAGTCATCAAGTATTGCTAATGTACATTCAGTAAAAGCATTAAGAAAATATATTTACTTGTCAGTTTTTAAAATAGCACAAATACTAAAATACTTCTCACTAACTTAGCAAGTCTTATTATGTTCAATAATTTCAATTTGGCTTAAGTATTTGTAGAAATTTGTTCATTATTCAGGTTACTACCAAGCGTAACAACATTAAACACCTATGATTTGTTCCCACGATTAACAGCTTGTTTCTAGAGGGACACATTTTGTTGTGCCATTCGTGATGCTGTTTGTGTTGGTTAAGGTGTCACCCATCGATGGAGGTCCTTGGGAACTGGAAGAGTGATGATTTAGCGTTGTGCCAGCAGTGGCATTTTGTCTATGCTTTCTTAGACACCAAATTCGTTTCACTGCTGATAATACCTGAAATAATTGCAAGTTGAATAAGGGATTAGCCTAATTAAATCTATTTAAAATGAAACTATTTACATAGTTTGCTAAACCAGTAATTTTCTGTATTTAGGCATTTTATAAATTAAGCACGGCTATAAATATATGTTACCATATCTAATAATAATTTACGCTAGTACATATAAGCAACATTATCCAAATACTAATTTGTAATTACCTGTGGTTGGCATCCGACAACGATAAAAATGAACACGCCATGGAGGGAATTGATTAAATCGGTCACATACCAAAGTTCATGTGGTCCACCAACAGCCCATGATATTATGTCAGCTATCCACGTTATGCCCATAACCACTACAAGCTTCATACAGACTCGCCCCAGTGCAGCCCTAAAAAAATATCGTGATAACTACTAATAAAATACCTACATATTATTTTCCATAAATATGGTACTGTATATACAATTTGCTGAACTGGGACCGAATAGACCCCAAATGTGTAGGGTCTTGTGGGTGTTACCCTACAAGACGTAAATGTGTTACCCCACAAGGTGTAAATTTACCCTATACACAATTGAGTCTATTTATTCAGTACCACTTAAGCATATTGAATATAGCTATATATCACCATTCTTATTTTACTTCAGTAAATTCAAGGCTTTTCATGTTTTCTATTACAGACGCTATATAGCAAGGGAGATGGGAAATGCTTATTATATCTTGTAAGTTTGTTTGGTTCTGAATGAAAGATAAAAGTTAGTATAAATATACTAAAATTACATTTATTGAATCCTTTGTGAATATTTTTTAAGATACTATTTTGTAGTGATGGTTTATCGATAATTATAACATGCTTATTGATATTAATTAAGATGGGTGAGTGTACTTTACAGATTATATTATTAGTCCAATCAACCTACACAAGCCCTTGCAAAAATTGTTAACAGAATAAAAAAATGTGGTCATGTAGAAAAAGACAAATAACGAAGATAGTGTTGATAGATGTTGAGATTAACCTAAAAAATTTGTAAATGTTAAAAAAAACGGGTTTCCGTTATTAAAAAAATACCTCGATTCGAAAAAGTTAAGTTAGACAGTTGTATTAAAATTATTTTGCGATTTGTGTATAATAATTTATAGGTTAGCGAACAATCCATTGAGAAAAATGGGAAAAACCGTTAAAAATCACGTTTTTAACACGCTTATATTATATTAGCTTCATTTGTATGTGTAACGGAATCTTGTCATACTTACAATACAATAATTTGATAACTTTGTCCTAATATTTTCACTAGGATCATCAAAAACTAGGATATTAAAAAAATGTGTCTCACATTAGCGCAATCGTCACAATATAGAATTTACTGAAAGTTATGCATTTTCGGACCACACAGCACAAAAATTAATCTTTTTCATAGCAGAAAGTAAAACTATGATCAACAAATTTTGTAGTGAAAAAATTATAGTTTCAAAAAATTTTAAAAAACACGCTTTAAAGGGAAACCGAAATAAAAAGTAAAAAAAACTAAAAAACATGCTTTTATAGAAAACCGAACTAAAAAGTAAAAATTATGTTTAACTCAATTGAACTCAATATAATTAAATGCTTTTTACTAAGTTTAAAATAAGAATAAAGTGATTGACAAAACATTATTTTATTGTAAAAAAGCGTGCGGGGTGCATGATATCAATTGTTATAAATATTTCATTGATATCATTCTATTATTACTATTATGACTATTTGCATAATACAGCAACCAATAAGACGCTTTATTTTCAGCTGTTAAGTCCATTAAAAATTAATTACTAAATTAGTTGCCATGTTTTTGGCACGTTAAACAGGAAATAAATAGAAAACGTAATTTTTATTCGAAAATGAACAAATAATAATTAAATGATCATTATCATGTAAATAGTTAGACAATTTGTTTACCGATGAAACGAAAATCTAAGAGAATCGTCAATGTTTTGATTCTCTATGCCTCGTTCGTAAGGTCTGTCAGAATCATAGTTTAGTCAACAAGTTCCATTTTGCTGAATTTCTCTTAGACTTTGCCGAAAATTATGATTAACGGCTGGCTCATTCGATTCGGAATGACATCTAAAAAGTTTTTGAAAAATTTCGTGTTATAATTTTTTTTTAATGCTACAAAGTATAATAAGAACAACCATGTGTTGTATGTTATGTGAATAAATTTTTCTCTATTATTTTTATATAATTTTAAGTATTTTTGTATTTCTATGTGTCACTTTCTTTCATTTTTTTTGTTCGTTAAGAACAAAGTGGAGAATCAAAATTTTTGAATTTTTCCAACGGGAATCTTTTCTAAAGTCTTTCAAGACGTGACTTTCCAACAAGTGAAAAAATCTAAGGTTTTTAGTTTGCCAATTATCAGGGTTTTTATGTTAATTTAAAATAAAAATTTAAAGAAAATAAGTTAATTAACAAAAGCGTATCTAAGAAAAAAATTACGGGAAAATTTTATTCACAATGGATTATCGTTTACTCAAGTATCCAAAAGGTATGTGATTTTTGTTATTCATATTTAATGGGTTTAAATAATTTTTAATGTTAAAGTGTCCGAATCGGTCGGAAGTCACATCATCCTTTTTAGCACCTCTAAATTAAAGTTAGAGGTGCACCTCTAAAGTAAAATTATAAATATTGTCGGTAGAGTTCCGAGAGGTGGGACTTTTTTGACGGTTTTCTGCTCTTTAAGGATATCTTTTTCGATTTCCGATATCTGCAATAGTTTTTGAGATATTTGCAAAAAACGACCCCCCCTTTTTACTAAACTATTTATAACTTTTGTAATTTTTACCTGGTCGGTAAAAATTTTTCAAAAAGTTTCTAGATGTCATTCCGAATAGAATGAGCCATAACAATTTTCGGTAAAGGCTAAGAAAAATCCATCAAAATGGCACTTGTTGACTAGACTATCGTGTCCTGATTCTTCAATGTTTTTCGTGGCGACTAATCTATCAGAAATCAATGATATAATTATATTGTCAATATGTCAATATCAATATGTAATTTTGATATTTATTTTGAGATATCATCTACAGTAGTAAATTCATATATGTATATAAACATTATGAACGCTGTTTTAATATAAATTTATTGTCTACTTCGTGCGAACGAACTTAAATCTTACTGTTAAGTAATTCTCGCGAATCTCTAAATCTTGAAGAATTTGCCAAAGTTTGCCAATTTGCATCATCCACCAAAGAGCAAGCAGCATGTGGTACATCAGGACAAAGTAGGAAGATTTTCCAGTTAAAGAATGTGAAGTATCTACTCGTGTTTTAAAGCAATTAAAGCAGCATTTTACTGCCAACTCGTAGTGTAAGTTGGCCAAAAAACTGGTCTTCATTCAACCGTCGCGGAAGCCTATTAAGACACGTTTTCTTAGTATCATTGACCATGTGCGCCGGAAGGGGCCACGGTTGCACATTGCACAACCCCCTTAATTTATATTTTTAATTGTGTTATACCTATATATATCGCTATACATATTAGAAATTCGTTGTTTACTTATTAATTATTGCTGTTAAAAAATATAAAATATGCTACAATATGTTTTTTATATAGCACAACAACATTGGTGTCAGTGTATATTCCGCGACAATGTACTTTTGTATTATTGGAGACCTGTTTCGGTGATGGTTGGTATCGATTATCCTTAAAGGGTGCTAACCTCTTGGTGGTAAGAATTGTCTACATCTGCCCCACTTGAAAACTTCCTGACCCCGCATATGATCTTGGTGCCCGCAAGTAGAATGCTACACCCATTATTCCTTTTGTAGCCACTTTTCTAATGGTCCAATGGGAATTTTGATAGGTACTAACTTGTATAAGAAGTAGGAACAATGATTGCACTCGTTATGACCGTTACAATGCCATACCATATCTTTATCGCTTCAGTAGTTATCGCAGCTAGCGGTTGTACAGTGTTCCGAAATTTCAACATAGCAGTGTTGCGAATTTTGAACATTAGCAAGCAAATACACGTAAAAACGGTTTCGGTGAAATTCCCTAAAATTTTTGTGGATTGTACATTTAGTCCTACTAATTAAATTGATTTGCCCATTAGCAAAACCCACCTTCCAGGTGGGTTTTGCTAATGGGCAAATTAACTTTCTGATTTATGGTCATCCAAAGTTTTAGATCTTACATGGCCTTACAGTATTTTCTAAAAAATATTTTATAGGTCGATTCAAGAATAATAAAAAAAATATAATGGGGTATAAACTTTTACTTAATATTGCCACAGCGTAAGTCTCCTTATGCTGTGAAATTGCTTTAATACCTACATAACCTACAGGGTGTATAAGAAAATATAAAAAAAATCGTCAGTAAATATTAGTAATGATACTATTTACATCTTTCATGTCGATGCCGTTGTTATAGTTTGTAATAGAAGAATTTTGTAAATAAAAATATTTTCTTGTACACCCTGTAGTTATTAAAGCAATTGTAGGTATTAAAATCCTTTATTCGCCAAGAGCGATTAAGATATTATGAAAAAATATATAATTAATAAATTATCTACAGAGATCTATAGCATAATAATGATCTATTTGTGATCATTGTTCATAATCTGTCATGATATGCACGGCTGACTTTTCTGTTAGATTTAATTCGTTTTATTTTATACGACAAAAATACGTAACGAATTCCTATTATGAAAACAATCGGACATTTTTCCAAGCAGCATAGTTTAAAAATTATCCTATGATGACCATCTTTTGTAAGAGCGGTTTTTTAGCGGTTGGAGGTTAATATTTTGATATAAAATATAACCTTACTTTATTTCTGTATAATACAGAAGTAATGATACATTTTATGGTTTTTCAATTCAGGTATTTATTTTTTGCTCTTTTTCGTGATTAATCAAATATTTATGTTCTTAAAACAATTTGTGAGGTATACTAATTGTGTTATACTATATTTTTTAAGTGCTTTTTGTTAAATAACAGCAATTTAGTCCATATAAACGTAAATATTTTGAGGTTATGTTATTTTACTTTATTTATTATTCGGTCTTTGTTAGATATGTCTTTATCTTGTCTTAGACAATGTGTCTTATCACAAGGTTATTGATGAGAAGGAACGCAAAACGTCTGCACGAAAAGAAGGATGCATTTCCTTTTTAGATAAAAGAAAATATTCCACACGATCCAACGAAAACAAAACCAGAATTATACAAATTGGTAAAAGAAAATAAAACAAAACATCCGTTTTACCATATGGACAAACTACTAAGACAACATGGACATGAAATATTGCGATTTCCTCCTTAGTCCTGAATTCAACCCTATTGAAAATGTATGGGGTTTAGTCCAGCTATGGGTGGTTAGTCACATTGTCACTTTTATTGTCATTGTCAATTGGCTGATGAAGAATCATTGGCAAGAAAAAAATTGAGAAACTATCTTTAGAAGTGTGGCGCAATACTGGTGTCAAAGTAAGAGAGATAGTGAAATAAAATATATGGAAATATTTTTCTATATTTTTGCATATTTTTGACAATAAATTATAAAATAAAATTGGGAAACAATATGGGACAAATAAACTACCTGGTGTATTATTTGTACTTAATAGCTTTGACATCTTAGAAAAATACACTACAATAGTTACCTATATGGATTACCAAACAGTTGCTATTTATTGACATTTTTTACTGAACTTGTAATTGAAATTAGAACGAATGAGAGGAAGACGTACCAAGAATCCTTTGTTCACATAACTATTATTTCAATATTTGCAAAAAATCGCTACAAATAATTTAATATTCAACCACAAACCACAGCTATGGTATTTCTTCACCTTATATACACCCACTGACTGATTATATTTATTGTGATCGAAATTTCATTCATAACATTTTATGATTTAGTATCGTTTACAGGAGATAGTAGAAGGTTTAGGTTATTTAACATTTTTTTTCAAGTTAATTGAATACGAAGCTCAATATTAATGGAATTCTTACCTCTCAGTGGTTGATTTAACTAGCTCTCTTTTCCATAGGCCGCAGGTTAGTTCTCTCGCGGTGAGAATGAACAAAAGCAAATTGATGAATAGCAGTGTACCAATCGGGCCGTAGAAGAATGTTAGAATTTCCATATCACCTGAAAAAGACGAGTACCATTAGTAAAAATTAAATTATCTTTAATATGACAGTATATTCATTTCTCCAAGAAATTAAGGCAAAACCAAAAATAACCAAAAGTGAATTTTTGTCTAGACCTCTTGTCCGATTTCGATGATTTTTTTTGTATGATAGCCTCTGTATTCAAGAATATGAATGTTCTATTATTTTTTCAAAGAATTTCTTACAGGGTTTCCGTTAAATTTTGTAACACCCTGCGGAGTCAACACATACACCAGCAAGTTAGAATTTAAATCGTACTCTAGCCTTATATTTTCTAGAAAAAAAATGATAATAGTGTCTAATAATTTTAGCACCCTGCATATGAGAAACTAGGTTTTCGTTTCCTAAATTTCAAAACTAAACTTTAATAGCTATTGCTCGCATTTGAACATAGTAGAATGTTTCTAGTATCAATGGAGGCGGAATCCGCCTTACGAGGCGGAATCGGAGCGATGGTACCGCTCGGCCCCCTCCTATCGAGGTCACATCTTTAGCCAAGAATATTGGCGCGTTAGAACATTGATTGAAGGAATTCCTTCAGTCAGCTGTTAGACCAATTTATTATAATAATTTTTGATGCGATTCAACATAGGTAGGAACATAGATGCTGCCAAAATCGAGGTGAAATGTGTTTTTTAACGATAATATTACAAAAACCAAAAATTTTAGTCGCACTGTCTGAAAGTGAAGGTCAACTTTACAACTCTACACCTGTTATTTGCATTTCAAGTTATCTGCCAATTTTAATTGTAGTGTTTCATAATGCTTAAATATAGTGTTCGCATGAGTCATTTAACTGGATTAGGATGTCTAACAATGTTATTTTTAAATTATTATGACAAAAAAAAGATGTTAGATTTGAAAACCTGTCAAACTTATTTTATTTATTAGTGCAGATATATATTAAATCGAGTACCTGATTAAAATGTTGGAATTTATACATACATATATATATATATATATATATATATATATATATATATATATATATATATATATATATATATATATATATGTATGTATAAATACATATACATATATATATATGTATATATATATATATATATATATATATATATATATATATATATATATATATATATATATATATATATATATATATATATATATATATATATATATATATATATATATATGTATATATATATATATATATATATATATATATATATATATATATATATATATATATATATATATATATATATATATATATATATATATATACAGCTGAAAAATGAAAAAGCCATCAAGAATGATCATTTTGAAAATTTCCTTAGGGAGTTATCGGCTGACGAAAGCACCGACTACTCCCTCTGGAAGGCAACTAAATTCTTGAATAGGCCAAAGAATCATGACCCTCCCATTCGAAAAGATGATGGCAACTGGGCTCGACGAGATGAAGAAAAGGGACAAATATTTGCTGATCACTTGGCAAATACATTTCAGCCACATGAGCCTAGTAGCATAGAAGAGACACCGCAAATTACTAACAGATGGCACGATAATTGAGCCAATAACACCTGCTGAGATCACCAACACTATTAGAAACAACAATCTCAGTACCAAGAAAGCTCCAGGTTATGATCTAATAACTGCACAAACACTTAAGGAGTTGAAAAGATCATGAAACTGACGCATCTCTTTAATGCAGCACTACGACTACGATACGTGCCAATACATTGGAAGATTGCTGAAGTAATAATGATTCCCATACCTGGCAAACCTCCTGAAAATAGAACATAATATCGACCAATTTCCTTATTGCCGATTATATCCAAGCTGTTAGAAAAGCTACTTTTGCAGAGACTCAAACCAATCATTGAGGAAAATCAGCTTATTCCGTCCCACCAGTTTGGATTCCGTAATAAGCATTCAACTATGAATCAAGTGCATCGAATTACCGATGTAATTGAGAGAGCGCTAGAAGAGAAAAAGATCTGCGCAACGATATTCCTAGATGTGGCCCAAGCATTCGACCGAGTGTGGCATCAGGGGCCTGGAATACAAACTAGAAAAATATTTGCCACGACAAATGAGCCAAATTCTTCATTCATACATTACTGAACGTCATTTCAGAGTTAAATATGGAGAAGAATATTCTGACCTCAAAAATATTTGTGCTGGAGTACCTCAGGGCAGTGCCTTGACGCTGTTCTCTACCTGCTGTACACCAACGACATCCCACAAAGCGACGGAGTTGTTACGGCAATATTCGCCGACGACACTGCTCTGCTCGCTACTGACCAAGACATACAGTCAGCCACGAACAAACTTCGAACAGCAGTCAATAATATCACCACTTGGACAAAGAAATGGCGCATCAAATTAAATGAGGCGAAATCTATTCATGTCAATTTCACCAACAAGAAATATGACTATACTCCAGTGATTGTCAACCAGCAAACAATCCAATGCCAACGAAGCAAACACATGCCAACGAGGCAAAGCCATGACACTAGAAGAAACGTGAGCATTTAAACTTCAAATTCAGACAAATGTATTGGCTCCTCGGGCGTCACTCTGAGTTGTCAATACACAACAAGCTGCTTATCTACAAGCAAATTCTGAAGCCTATATAGACTTATGGCATCTAACTCTGGGGATGCACTAAGAAATTCAACATTAAATTAACTCAAACGTTCCAGAATAAAGTACTTCGAAGCATCGGCAAAGCACCGTGGTACATTCGCAATGAAGACATCCATCGTGACCTGAATATGACCTGAATAGGTTGAAGATTAGATTAAGAGGTTTGCAGGCAAACATCAGAAGAAGCTAGAAAACCATGAAAACGTCGAAGTGATATCACTACTCGACAACAACGGACTTGTTCGACGGCTAAAGAGACTAAAACCGTTTTAATTGGTGTAGTGACAGTGAAAGTGCCTAGAATTCTAAGCATAATATGTCTATCACATGAACCAAGTGATTAGTGATATGGAGTGTGTCACTGGATACTCATCCACCGAACAGCTAAGTCAGTAGGTTATTAAGAAAAAATTGTTAGATAGATTTAATCTAGTTACAATTCTCAACGTCTATGGGGCCTTTATCTAAATATATATATATATATATATATATATATATATATATATATATATATATATATATATATATATATATATATATATATATATATATTGTGAAAAGTAATCTTGGGTTTGTAGCATTTCATTACATAGAAATAAGCAAATAGACGAATAAGAAAGAAAACACACTTACCAGTGCTATGTCTGGACACACATACGGAAATGAACCACTATACATACGAAAACGAACCACTTAGAAGTTGTACAAGTTCTTTCACCTTTCTTGAGGATCTTCAGAGTAGTATACGATTTATTTCATTGATCATTCATACTTGAATTTAAATTACCAATACACCAACACTTGCAGTGACGTTTTATGAATTCTAAGAATGAGTTCCGTCAAAAACTAATGTAATTCAAAGCAAAGTTGTACAAGTTCTTTCACCTTTATTGAGGATCTTCAGAGCAGTATACTAATTATTATTATATATATTATATATTAGTCAAAAACTAATGTCATAAAACGTCACTGCAAGTGTTGGAGTATTAATATTTTAAATTCAAGTATAAATGATCAATGAAATAAATCGTATACTGCTCTGAAGATCCTCAATAAAGGTGAAAAAACTTGTACAACTTCTAAGTGGTTCGTTTCCGTATGTATGTCCAGATATAGCACTGGTAAGCTGGATAGCACTTTTCACAATATATATATATATATATATATATATATATATATATATATATATATATATATATATATATATATATATATATATATATATATATATATATATATATATGTGTGTATGTATGTATATATGTATGTATGTATATTTGCGACCAAGTGAATTATGTTCGCGTGTAATTTATATCCAGGACACCAATCGTTTATGAAGTTATTAAAATCCCAACTTTATTTTAGCAAAGGCAACTTCTACGTCAATCTAGTGATAAATTGAAACGGTTCGTGTAGTTGGGGGATCGAAATGAAATTACAATCCAATTTCAAGGCGCCTCGAGCACTGGGAAGTGCTTAGTGCTTACTTAGATATAATTTGATTGAATGGCAGTTCTGTGAGTTTAGATAAATGCACATGCTCATAGTATAAATAGTTCTTTCTAATATTTATATGTAAACAATGGTGCTTTGGGTTCCAAATATTTTGTAGGCTACCGTAGGAGACGAGTGAGTACTGAGGTTATTCAAGACTAGTTTTTGAATAATTTCAGTATTAAATTGCATATTTCTTGTCTAACGCATTTAAACGGTTACTTGTATTATAAATAAATCATCAGTTGTGCTAAAAACATAAACATGGCAACATAAACTATGACATAAACATGGACCTTCCTGAGATTCTGACGTTTGGTAAAAAATAAAAAACGTGGGGCGCATTTCAATTATCTTTTTATGCGCCCCACGTTTTTATTTCTTACCAAACGTCAGAATCTCAGGAAGGTCCAGTCTTGTGTCCTAATTATTTTGTAGTTTTTAGTACAACTAATAATTTAAAATAAAACCGTTCAAGTTAAAAAAAATTAGCTTAATTATTTTGTAGTTTTTAGTTTCTTTAAGTCCCACTGTTCACCTCCCACCTCCATCATCAAACCCTCGTCACCAAGTATAATATAATAATAATTTAATGTATGGGACTCGTTAAAAGCAACCAAAGAGCCTACTAGCCTTAAACAACCCCAAGTACCAAGTTTGAGACAAATCGGTTCATAAGTTCGTTAGTCCGCCATTTTGAATTCGCCATTTTGATCTGTTTGCAAGCAAAAAAGTAATAATAATAAAAGTAAGTAATAAAAGCAAGCCAGCTTTTATTACTTACTCTCTTTCATTTCCAAATAGACAATAGTATAAGCCACTGAGATATCAATAGAAATTTCCTTAGCCTCAGGACAATATTTCTATATAGGTACCTATATGATATTTTGAAAAATTTCGCCAAACAGTTGCCGAGAGTACGCCGCCATCTTGGAAAAGGAAGGTTGAGTTTCTTGCTTATAAATTTCCTATTTCCACCTAGGTACTTAATCTTATGCAGTTTTTGATTTAAAATATTTACGTACATTTCATAAACTGTTGTAAAAATATAAATAAATGATTACCTACATTGAAGCATGTCAACAATTGCATTGTTACATACAGTACAGCAGCAGTACACCATGCAGCCAACGCTGCTTCGTTAAAATATCCTACCAACGCGCAACGGTTGGTGATGCATAAATAAATTAAATAAACTTGCTGTTTCTAAATATTGGCAACCAGTACAAACAAATTATAGAGCGATGTATAATTTTTATTATAGGAATACCTGGTTAATGTTTCCCTACCTAGTACCGACAGCGTAGGTACCTTACAGCTTTTAAATTGCGTTATATACTCGTATTTTATGTGTTGATGAACTCTCTTATCCCGCTGATTATTATCAATTAAAAAACTTTAATATAACTTGTCGGTACAGCAATAAATTCTATTAAAGGAGTCTGTTAACTTTTTGCCCGCTAATAACTTTGCAAAGTCATTTCGAAATTGCTTTTAGTAGCAGATAAATATCTATTATGAAATGATTAAATATCTGACAGAGACTAAATTATTTGAATCCAACTCTAGCCCAAGCCAATAATGAAGTGAAGATAGCTCACGTGTAATCTAAAATACTAAGTTGCTTGATGTCCAATTATCATCTTGTCTACTTTATTTTAAATTATTAGAAAAAGTAAACCTACAAGTTAGAATTTGACCATAAGTTTGATATTATTATCAGCTACACCAGCTGGATTTAGACCTCACCAGTTGGGAAACAGCTCTGCTGGGTGTAACCTATCATGTAATTAACTCATATAAAAACTAACACTCTTGTGTGGCTAGCGATGAACTATTATAAAACTGCAGACTGAAGGGATAATTCAGCGGATATATTTTTTGAAATTTTATACTAGGGCTTGGTGAAAATTCATTGGCTATACAGGGGGTCCCAGTTTACACTACAAGGACTTCACCAAGGACCTCATTTTAAGGTGAAAAAGTCCATTTAACATATTGTGTATAGAGAAGTTCTTCGTTTGGGATGGGGTTATGCTAAAGTTAAAAGATAAAGATAGTATATCGGCATTTACTAAGAATCTACGATAGCTTCCGATTTTAAATTTGTCACGTGATTTTTACTTCAAAAGTATCATCTTTTGTCGATATGAGACATTTGTCTCAATATCCAGTTGTGGGAAACGGACATACATACATACATACCTACATATACATTCATGCATCCATGCATCCGTTCCTCATACATACATACGTACATACATACTGTTTGTAACATCGAAATATGAGACATAAAACAACGAGCAAAAAACCCTCATTATATCGATAAAAGGAGCCGTGCCACCGTATTTTTAACAGCGTTGTCAAGTATAACCGATTTCCAGGAATTTAAGGAAAAACAAATTATTTTATATACATTATGACATTATCATGTCGTATATTGATCACACTGATATTGATTCTGATATTGAAAATATTGATCACACTGTATACCTTTCGTCATATCATAAAACAATTGGATGGTGAATGTGATGCAGAATGATAATGTTTCCCATACAAATATTACGGATCAATTTTACACGTTCCTCGGCCGTGTCACATCGGCATCATTGGCATTCACTTGGATGTCTAATACCATCGAACATGGGGTAAAGTGGGGGTCAACAATAAATCTTGAAATAGAAGTAATACAGTTATTCTTTAATTTAGTGTATTATTTTGATGGGTTTTGTGTTAAAATTGATTAGTTATTAATATTCTATCAAAGCATAACAACTTGTTGAATGAAAGCGCCTTTATATTGACGATTTTAGCTTGCTGTAAGAAAAGTTATACTTGTATAAGTAACAATGTATCAACAAAAAATACTCTAAAAAGCCATGTAAACAAATACTAGTTACTAAAGTATATTTTTACTAACCGATCTCATACATTATTTACATTTCGGCCTTTGACCCAGTAATATAAAAAATATATAGTACATTCCCCTTTCTATTTATTCATTAGGCATTATTTATTAGATTATTGCCACCCACAATGCTTTTCATTCATGGAATTTAATACAATTTATTAACGTAATTTTAAGTGTACTTTAACTTATCATCGCTAATTTAATCTAATTTAAGAAACTAAAAAGGAAGTGGGCATTTAAGCGCAAAGTGCCCAAAGTCGAAACAAATATGACGAAAACAATAAATAATTAATTAAAGCATTACTCGTATACCTACCTAGATTTTATAAATAACTGGAAAATCCTAGGATATATTTATAAAGGCAATTTCTGGGTAGGATGATGTTATTAGTAAATGATAAAGAGTGGGTTTTAAGTTTTAAGCTAGCCTTTTTGGTCATGCGGATACTCATCCAACTCATCCAGCGTGAAGTGTGGGACGTTAGTTTATATAAGACGTAATTCAGCCTGTAGTTCTGTTATTATTAATGATTGTTATAAATTACGTGAAGTTCTGTTTAGGTTTACAGAACTATACGATATTTGAGCATGAAATATCATACGTTTTGGATAGTAAAAGAAATATTAGTCTGAGGTACTCACAGATATTATTTCTTAGTAATATTTTGTTGTTTCCTCTTCATATACTCTTACTACGGTTACATCACAGGAGCTAGGTGCTAGGTGGAGATAGAAGAAGGCTTAAATCCACTTTAGAAGTTTTGAAACTCGTTCTAGTTCAGTGGTTCCCAACTGGTGGGTCGCGACCCTTAAGGGGGTCGCAATGGCATTTTATTGTAGGGTAAGAAAAAATAATTATTTCCATGACTGTCCACGAAAATTACAAAAAACCCATGCTATGGTCCACATTTTCTATGATAAAGAGTGTATTGAAAATTAAGAATAATATTGACTTGGGAAAACATAAAGCGCAAGCATTTTTGTGTTAT